>JAOYSI010002184.1:3894-16302 GCA_025775065.1 Hiodon alosoides
TTTTTTTTTTAATCCCAATAGTTTTTCCATTTGCACCAACAGTAAAACATTGTAACCGTACTGATAAGTAGTGAACCGCGTGTCTGTGAACATCTCAGTGTATCAAAAATCCAGTTTGGCATTTCCTGCTGACATTTTCTGTAAATGAGGAAGTCAGCAGGTTCGGGTTTTTTTTTTTTTTTAAGCTGATCTTTACTGATCCCAACTCCTCCGGTGGCCTGCGTTTTCTTGTCCGATGGAAACTGGAGAGCTACAGCTCGACCTGTGAAACCCCAGCACGGTCTCCTGCCTCCTCCTTCACTGTGTAATTGCAGTCAGCTCAGCAAAAAGCAAGCCGGCCTGTTGGTTGGTTTTTACAGGACGCTGTTTATTAAACAGCAAAGCGCATCAGGTGTCTCAGAACTGAAAACCCAATATTTACATGCAGCTGTTCCCCCTGTCAGTGGAAAAGTGCTGATTCTACATCTACACAGCACACTCATTAATCAGATCCTCGGGGCATTTTGGGTGCAACAGTAGAGCTTAAAATAGCTGTATTCAATATATAAATAACAAGTTTTTAAATATAGATATTTATATGCAATATAGCTTGACAAAACCAGTTATGTATGGACACCCCTTTCCCTTGAGACCATGGAAATTCTTTAGGGAGACTTGCCAATGATTGTGCAATAAACTTTTGTGGAACAATGTTCCAACGTTTCTTTCAGGGCCTTGTTCCAGTGTTTCTTTCAGGGCTCGGCAGGGGGGAATGGGGGGGCCATGCCAGTTGCTGTAAGGTCCCTTACTGGGAGCTTTCAGTGGCCTTCCCTAGGTCAGCGAGATTAACAGAGCCAACATGCAGCGGCTGCCTGGACGAAAGTCAGGATTTAAGGGATGTGCCGCAGCCGCTAATCCTCTTTCGTTTGCAAAGGACTTAATTAGCCCATCTGTGTTGTTTTGGAACATCATCGTGATGAACGATGAGGTCGGGCACTGCTGTGCCTTGCTACAGTCAACGATCCATCTTGTTTTAGGCACTTTTCTAGATTCACTTGGGAACCCCATTTTAGAATTGAACCACCTTTTAGATTTGCAGCTCTAAAACACTGTAAAGACTTTAGCACAGCAGTCAATAAACCGACAGACAAAAAAGAAATATAAAAAATATTTTGAAACACTGACTTGATCTGTGAAAATGTAAATACTGCTTAGTCTTTAACACCCTTTATTCTATAGGGAAGTATAACTTGCTACTGTAAATGGTTACTCAAAACAGAGGGCAATCAAAAAAAAAAAAAAAAAAAAGTTTGCTGAGCTATTTATGATCTAAGCAGCTGGTACAACCCAGAATGGAGAACCAGACGAGCATGAAAGCCAGTGAATGCAGCAGTCACACACATGGTCCTTCGCTGTCAGACCAAGAAACTACCCCGTGTGGAAATGGGGGAGGAGGGGGTTGTCTGACTGGCTAACCTCAATGTCTCTCTGGAAGTCGAACAGGTCAATTTGCTGCCAGTTACTGCCATCCAGAGCCAGCACGTTCCAGGCCTGAGATGTTGGGAGGAAGAGAGTGATGAGGTTGAAGTATGGCCTTGTATTAAACACACCATGGAGCCCAACCCACCCACACAGAGTCACTACTGAAAAACAATAGACGCAGCTACATCAGGGATAATCAACCCTGGTGCTTGCAGGCTGCGGGGTCTGCTGGTTTATCCAGTCTCATCTTGCATCGATTAATAGTTGTCACCATTTGTATTTGACATTATTAAACCTGGCGTTTCCCCGTCGTAAATTGGATACTACTAGAGGGGTATCCCGAAAAACCAGAAAATCAGCAAACCATATGGGTAGCCGGGCCTGGAGTTCAGAACCACTGCTCAAACTCATCTCCCTCCCTCTAAATTCCAATTCTCACTCAGACTCATTCTCTAACTCAGACTCAGACTTACCCGTGACACCTGGGCACAGCGGCAAAGCGTCACCACATCCAGGAAGGAGAAGATCCTGGAATCGGAAACCATGATTTTAAATACTAGGAGGCATGGGTCACATGGGCCATCGTAAATCAGACCACTGTAGGTTGTGACAGCTACACGGAACAATGCAACTCCGGGGACAAGGGTGCAGATCCCAGGTATGACATGTTCTTCTGCATCCTTAAGCCTCTTCATTTACTATACAACTCTGCAAACAGATAATCAAATGTGTCTAAGGTGGACTGTGGCAGTCAAATGTGTGGAGCTGCTTTCTGACTGACATGCCATCAGGCCCAAACAGCGCCCTATTGAGCAGCGCTTGGGGCTTCCGACCTCTCATTCCCAAACCCTCGCATCTGCACATAAATCTGCTCCAGACCTCAGAGATGCAGAGTCAGCACCGCCTGGAGAAGAAAAAAAAATCAAGACCTGAATTACACTGTCTTTTTGTAGCTCTTAGCCTATTGATTTGAATGGTTTACGGCCAGTCTTCAGCGCCATGAGATGAAAGAGGAGAAACGCGAGGTTCAGGCAGATTACACCGGGGACCCCTAGTGTAAGGCCCAGGTAAGAGACAGAGAACCCTCGTATCGAAGCTCAGGTATAACACCATCTCCTTAAAGGAAGCGTGCACTAAAATGAATCACGTCAACCTACCTGATGAAGAACAAAAACTGGAATGAAGAGACGGATACATATACTCCTATAGATTCATAGGTCCCAATGAGTCAAAGGAAGACTGAACGTGTCCCTCGTGTATTACCATATGCAATGAGATGACTGGCACTTGCCATCAACACCAGGAGATGAAGAGTTTTCCCCTGTAAAACTACAATACCCACGGCGGGACCGGGGGACCACTCACCGCAAGAGCAGCTCCTTCGGAAGCCTCTTGTTGATGACCGCCTCGTCGCTGTTCGAGAACATCTGGGTTCAGAGCAAGACACAGGATTCAGGACTCAATCCAAACGGCCCCATCTCTCACACCGCAGGAACGAAGGCTTCCGCTAGCTCAAGGGCAGACCCGGCCCTCGGCTCGTGATGTATACCCGCTGTCCTTCAGCCGTTCAGAGGGCTTCAATATCAAACGTACTCGCTTGGAAGAGAGAGATGGGTTGCAGCGCGCTTCATGTCACTTATGCTGAGTAATTATTAAAGGTTGCATTAGTTGTACTGAACCGGTGAAATATCAGGACACATTTAATCTTTGAAGATCAGCTTTCTATCATTTCATGAAAACAAAACTGAATTGTATTACATTTTCAACGAGACCAGTTTTATTCATAGTTAATTATTCCCATGTATACTTAAACAGAACAAACATATACCAGCTGTTGACAGAAAACTATTTTAATGACATCTATAGAACAATCATAGAACATATATTAAGTGAACTATAACCAATAATACAACCCAAGGTTATAGCAAAACACCCCCCGTTTATAATAGACCAATCAAATGTTTTCTTGCCTGTGGGAACTGTATATTTAGGACATACATGTGAGCCCCAGAGTAGTTTGAATGTGAACAAAGGCACACAGTTAATTTATAACTTTCAGCCCATAACTGACTACCTGCCAAGATATGCAGCAAGTTGAGTAGCTTAGAGGAGACTTCGCTTTTAGATTTTAGGTTTTAAATACGCAGAGTAAGACGTTGTTAACCTGTTCAAATACTCAGGCCTACAACTCTTCTCAGGGACACCCGTGGTCGATTGTCCTTCATGCTTTAAAAGTATTTTGTTGGTTTCGGGTAGATGGCTGCACTGACATGGTAATTGATACTTAAAAAAAACAACTAATAAACTATAGTACATAATTCTGTTCTGTTGAGTTAATCACGTCTACATCACAAATCTCAGTCAGCTGCTTGCTGGCATAATTCAAAGGCAATACTGCTACACTGTAAATATGAATACATGTAATCGTAGAACACCGTTTATATGGCCCGGTTGATTAAAAGGAACGATACTGGGCCATAGATCAAACCTGTAGGAATGACATTCAGTAATTGCAAAAAGTGGATGTCAGTTTCATTGTTAGAGGTTAATAAGATATGATCACGAAGGCCTATCTATCACAGACCATAAGGTACTGTCTGAATCTCTGAAACGTCAGCTGTTGCACTGTTAAAACAATAAACAAACCCGTACAAATCCCAGGCTGCTTAGTTGGAAATGGCAGAAACGATAACAGCGCAACGATGACTGTAAACGGTGAGAACACACATACACAGAACGTTATACTTCCTAAACTCGAGGGTTGTATTTATCCAGACTAATATTTTAATGTATAATTGCTTGTGGGGCCGGACAGGATTTGACTAGTATTAAGTTCATAAAAGATTAATGGTAGCCAAAACGGCATTTACCTCGTTTAATGTCAATATATTCACGATCTTGCCAGCGAAAACAACATGTCGTATAAGTGTTTAACTTTTTGATCTGGCAGGGAGCGAGTTGAGCTGGCCGACCGCGAGGAACTATAGGCTACTGGCCGATTTGTTGCAATAACAACCCGGGGCCCCAGCAGCCGCTGCAGGCACGAGTAACGGTTCAAATTATCAAAAAAACGCAATCCAAATACTGGAATTGGGAAATATATGATATAAACGTAGAGAGAACTCAAATTGTCACGGTGCTTTGTTACGAGCACTTTTGAAGTCTTGTGTTTAAACATGGGTTGAGTGGCAGCGTTTCAAAAGCTATTGTCTACGTTTTGACATCAGGAGGAGGAAACCAAAAGCGGTAGTTTCGTTAAAATAAGTATGTACCTGTTATAAAACAGTTAAGAGTGAAAAATATTGCTGTCAATGTTATTTCGGTGTACTAAAATTTACTCGCCACGAAAGAACTGCGTGAAGCAGGAACGTATTTTATAATCCAAACATTGACAACGGAAGCTAGCTCAAGACGTGACAAACATCGAAGAGTAGAATCAAAAACAAAGGTTTGTCCTAGCCTTAGAATTTTCACCCTACTTGTACAGAGAACATTATTTCAGTTCGCAATCCATCTATATGTTAATTGTTAACCCGTTTCATTCGGCAACAGGCTCACCTCAAACCGGCTACGCGACACCCCGTTCACCTCCTTCCCCATCCTGGACTTCGAATTATCCGACTCGATCCAGGGAAGAAAATCCGGCGTTACACCCGCAACACTCTACAAATACCGCTCCTAGTCTGGCAAACCCGCTCAAAGCTTACCATGCTACTGATCTGCTTGTAACTGCTGTTACAGACTTGCCTATGTTAAACGGAAAAACATACTCTACCTCCCTTTCGCTCTCCTTGCCATATACAAAACGACCTCTTATCTCATTTGCTCACAAGATCTCCCCCCTCCTCCTTTCTCTCACCTTAGGTCGCATTGGATTTATTCGGCCATCAGCGTTATCTATTCAAATGTTTAAGGAAAACATTTAATTCGATATATGGACAGTGGTGTATTTGAGGAAGCATTGTGTTTCATAGTTAGCCTATCTAGGCTGTTTAGTTTACAGACTGTAGATGTTACGCCTCCACAAGATGTTTTACAGCATGTGCCGCTTCTTCCGCAAGCGGACATACATGTTGTCATGCTTCATAACAAGTTGAAAATGTTTCAGTTGCAGATTATTTTAAAGATTTATTGTAATTGCTCATTACACACTTAACTGCTCGATTGAGGCCTAAACAATATGTCGCCTGTTTTAACTAGTGTTTAAGCTACATATTGTCTGTGTTGTTTTCAATCCTTGTTATACACAGTCATTTTTTTCCTGATTTCGATTGTGGTTTTGCTACGCATAAAAATTACACCATACACCAAATAATAAATATCAGAGTTAGCTATTAGACATAGCTTGGTTGTTTTTTTTCCGGAAATTTAAGGGAGGGACTGTTTTTTTTTTTTTTGTTTTTTTTTAAACATGCACCACCTTCTATTTTAAAGGGATTTTATTGTGTAAAATATAGAAAAAATAAATTATAAATAAATAAATGATACCTTAAATCAGAATGGAACACTCTGTCAACGGCAAAAACTAGCATTAACTTTTCTTCATTTTGTGTTAAAGGGAAACTTCTTTCCTGGACAAACTCCTCCCCCGCGGCTTCTGAAACCAATCACAATGCTGGACGGGCATATTTTCTTGACATCCAGACAGCGGGAAAAACAAGCATGAGCGTCTTTGCAACGGATTTCTCTGGGTTGTATTAAAACTCCAAAAGTTAAAATAATATATAAAAACGTTTTTAAATTCCATGCTTAGGTAACTACTCTGACAGATATAATTTATATGTAAGTTTCTAAATAGAAATAGGGTTGGTAACTGCTGCCACTTTCACTTCCACTATATAAGGGGGATAGGAATAGGCATGGGAATTGTTGAATGATCGGGTGAGTAATAAACGAATTACTAGAAACAAAGGACACACAAGATTTATGTATGCAATCAGATTAACATCTGATTTATTTAAATATGACCCAACAATAATAACAAAATAATCTACAACGAAGAAATATGAGACAAATGTGGTGTTAAGGATCTAAGGAGCTCAGCAGAAATAGCAGATAAGCTTTAGGAAGAGGGGTCAGTTTCAGACAGAGATTATAGAGTATTTGTTTACATGGTTAAAAAATATATTTTTGAATTAACAGGTAAATTACTATCTACAAATGTCAACTAGCGCAAAAACATACTATAAATGTAATATAATTGGTCATCTTTAAATAAGCCAAATTGTTGGCATCTAGTACCAAATCATATATATAAAAAATAAATTACATGATGGTGTCGTGATGGTTCATGTAGTATTGTTGTATGATTGAATCTTAGATTAGGTTACTTTTGTTGTTTACTTATTTTGATGTTCATGCGTAGATTTTATGTAAGTTAAGCATGTTTATTGATGTTATCTCTTGGCAGCATTAGTCTTTATACCTGCTCTCAGTAATTGTCATTAGGGCAAGATAGCTGTTTTGCGTTGCACTTTTAACCCCTTAGCGTCAGCTAAATGCCTAAACTAAAAATGTGTCAGCCTGTCAACATGTCTATACATTTAATGAAACTTGAAGGTTAAATGTACCATTAAATGTGAGCATTTTAGTGGACAGAATCTCCCGGTGGTGAGGACTAAAGTGATAGGTTACAAATATATAATAAAAATGCTTTGATGTAAATTTTTGAATACAATACTGCAGTCAGGATTTTTTCATAGTTCCTTACCAAGTGTGATTCATCCTGATCTGTAATACTGGATCAGCACCAAAAACTGTAACATTAGAAAGAAGGGAAGCAGGAAAATTATGGGAAAGAGGATCCAATATGGGTAATTTCACAATTCCCAGTTCTTTAACGTAGCACCTCTGCTTTTCTTTGTGCATTCCCTGACATTCTGCTGAACATGTGTAGCACCTGCTTTCATAGTGACCATGGAATAGAACCCGAGGCTGCTCGCTTCTGGAATAAATAAGGGATTGCTAAACTGCCCATGATATCACACTCAATTTTTCAGCCTTCCCAACATTCAGTAGCTTTCCAGATACAACTCATACAGAAACTAATTTACTTAGAAGCCAATTACACCTAAGACTGGAACTATATCTGACACTGAAATTTAAGTATAAGATAACGAGTTTCAAATTGTTCAAATAAAACTAAAGCTGCAAAACGAGTAATTTAAAATAACAGTTGTTGTGGCAGTTTACTTGCGTCGTGTTTCCAACTAGTTGTATAGATCGAAATGAACTCCGAATAATTTTACAAAGTAACTACTAATACTGCTTTGATTATGTTGTGCAACATAATCGTCTTGATAAACTTTCTTGCTAATCGCACGTCAATATTTGATCATAAATTGTCTATGTTCAAATTGTACCACAAATCGATATCAGTGCATGTTGCAGCAAATTTGTAATCTCATCTAAACTAATCGAACAAAAAAATTGTGATTTTTTTGTGATTTATTTTGATTTGAATCAGTGGTAAACGCCATCAAACGTCCGAACACCGCCATCTTCATTTCTAACCATTCTTCTTCCGTCGCATTCTAGAAAATTTCCGCTTGACATCAAACTGCGACAAAGAACACACTTGAATAAAGAATGGTTGTAGCTAGTAAGCTATCATGTGATATGTAGCTGGCTATCTGTATCTAATTTTGGAAGATCCCTGCGACACATCTCGGCACTGATGAAGACAGAAGGTGAAATGTGCGATTCTGATAACTAATATAATATTGTACTTTTCCCTAAATAGCTGAATGTGTTATACCGAGTACAGTAGGTTGCTGGCTAGTATAGTAGCCTGCTAGCGAGCTACCCTCAATTTGTGTCTGCTCTACGTTACTGTTGGAATACCTATCAAGTCTGCCAGATAGCTGAAACCTGGCCTCCTTTTGGGGCTTTAATCATTTAAAGAAAATACACAAACTTCAAACGGTTAAGGTTGTAGCGATGTTAAGCAGATTAGGATTTGAGGCAGCCGTTTTTTTTATTTTAAAGATTTTTCAAGCAAAGGCCTCGGAATATTTTGGCTCAAGTAGCTAGCTCCGGCACATGCAGGTTATCGCTAACTTGTTAACGTCGTGCAACCAGTCGTCGAAGATTACGTGAGCGTTCTTTTAAAAACATTTCAAGCTTGCTGGTCAGCTAACTTGATTTTGTTTGAAAATACCTTGATTGAGTTCTGATTTTTTTCACAATAAAATAAAAAAAAATTCTATCAGCAGCCTTTTCTTTTTATTATAATTATTTCAATGTTTCATTATTGGTATGCGGATTTATACAGGAAGGGATTTTGGTTGGCCAAATACAATTTTTCTTTTTTGGAACTTTCACTACTATAGTAGTTTACTTTGAAGCCCCCTGCAGGTCGAGGGTTAACACTGCACCGTGCGCCAAGAACAGAGGGCGGAGCGTCGCACTTGGAAAAGCTTGTTGCTGAGTTACCGTCAAGACTGACAGCGATCGAGACTTCCGGCTTGAGTTTTGAAGAGAGCAAGAAGAGAACAGAAGCTGAAGCTCATAGGAGGAGCCACAATGGCGGCTGTCCTCTCCTCGTAACGGCAGGGGCAGTGTTCTTATATCCGCAAACATCGCCCTAAATACAGGCCTGGTCGATGCTAAGGGCCAATATAAATAAACTGGAACATCTTCTGCACACGAATATACTATGATTTCTGACCAATATCAAATATAATGAGATAAAATTGCATATTAAAACGAACATGTAAACAGTACCAACCGGGTCAAGTTTTCATTTTCAGTTCAGTGAAACAATATTGCCCATTCATCATGGACTATACTTGTTTCCGAACTCCAAATACCTTAAGTTGAGGGAAATAATACATTTCCTAAGCCTGGCACCGTTCTACGGTGGCTACCAGAGACGAGGGCAATTTTTTTCCTTTTCGTTTTTTACGAAACAGCAAGTTAGCATTTGGCTAGCCAAACCGAAACAGGCAGAACGAGCACTATGCTACGACTTATTGTTTTAGTCTTTGTAACCGGCTATTATAACTATCTACACTTTGATTCGTTTATCACCAAGTAACGTATTTTTGTTTCTAGATTTTCATTTTTCTTTATTAAAAAGACATGCAGCCGACCTGATTGGAATTAACTCGGACCGAGAACGTGGGCAGACTTGTTTTTTTGTTAGTTTCCTTTACTAATGTAAACATTTTTCTGATCATTTTTACCGGGTGTTGGAGTACTATTCTCCCGTTAATGTATTGTCTCGGCTGCAGAGGCCCGCGTTTGGGAGAAGGACCGCGGCTGACGTGAGGAATGCCTGGGTCAGACCGACACCATGGGACCAAGAGGAAGCCGGATCCGAGCGCCAGCATTTCACTGCAGACTCAGACAGCTAGCGGCACCGGCGGGGCGTATCAGACCCTGCTCTCGCCGCACTCTTCTGCCGGTAACATGACAAGTAAGGATGGCAAGCTCCATTCCAAGGCCCCCTCCACTTCGTCCTCCAAGAGAAAAAGACACAAGTCATCCAAACACGGACGGGAGTCTTTGGCGCTGAGCCAGGCCACATCTTTTCCAGCCATGGGCTCCACAGCGCCTCCTGCTGTCAGCGCCATCAAGCCACTTGTTGAATATGACGACATCAGCTCCGACTCTGATACCTTTTCTGATCCACCTGCTGTGAAGCCCGTGGTGGAGCGTAAAGGAGGGGAGAGATTAGATCCTTGCATGGATTATGGTAAGGGGGACCTGTCTGGGGCTGGGGGAAGCAGGGAGAGTCGAGGTCATAAGCACAGGCACCCCCGCAAAAAGTCCAAGGACCCGCACAGGATAAAGGACCCAGGCGAGGGGGCGGGGAGCTCAAAGAAGAAGAGCAGCAGGGACAGGGAGAAAGGGGGTTCTGTAAAAAGTAAGGAAAAGGTAGCCTCTGCAGCCTCCTTGCCGTCCGGGTCTCGGCGGCAGGGTCAGGTGGAGGGGGAACTGGGGCTTAAGCGTGGAGAGTTACCCCCCAGCGTCCAGATCCAGCCCGGAGCCAGCGTCAGCAGCACGGCGTCCTCCTCTTCCTCGTCCCGCAGCAAAGATGGCAGCCGCTCAGGGAAGTCCCGCAAGGACAAGCAGCAGCGGCGCGGGGAGGGACGCAGCTCCTCCCAGAAGGAGCGGGGGGACAAGGTCCACCGCAAGTCCTCCAAGAGCTACAAGTCCAGCCCCAAGGGGAGGCCCTCCTCCAGGGGCAGCCCGCGCAGGAAGGCCCCGGCCTCAGCCCAGTCACCCAGCCCAAAGCGAGGTGGCACTGACAGCCCGGTGGGGGGAGCCTACAGCCAGGAGCTGGAGGACAGCTACCACCACCGTAGAAGGCTGCCCCAGCAGAGCCCCAGCCCCTACCGGGAGACGTCGCGGCGCAGCCGGCAGCGCTCAGACAGCCCCTACGCCGGCCGGCAGCGTTCCTCCAGCTATGAGCGCGACAGCAGCCCCTACTCCTCCAGGAAGCGGTCATCCCTCAGCCCCTACGGCAACCGACGTTCCTCCAGCGTCAGCCCCGTATCACGGTGAGTACGGCACAGCCGGATGTCAGCCCCCTTTCTGCACGCCGTCTGCACCTTTTTACGCACACACACGTCTCTCGCCTCAGGTCTGAAACTTCCCTGGCATTACTCTTATAGACACAAGGTGGGAGCAAGGCATTACACAGCTCCTACACCTGTTTGCATTTCATCTCGTCTTAAACTAGGCCATATTAGTTAATCCTTCAGTTCTGAAGTCCTGACATATGGCAGTGTTTCACTTCCGGTTCTTGTCCCACTGCTATACCGCAGTTGAACCCGGCGTTAGAGATTCTGGCAGGAGCGAGATGGCATAGTCAGAACTCTGAAAAGCACTTGTCATCCTAATGCAATCCAAACCCAGAATATTCAAGGGTAATTTTATTAGTTGAAGTAAGACGGCAGGATTTTTTATTTGCTCTTTTAAGGCAGTGTTTTTTGACTCAGGTAAAGGGAGGAGGGAGTTGTGAGGCTTTGTGTTTACCCCAGGCGGTGCGGAGGAGAAGGGGGCGAAAGATTCGGAACCATTTAGTGCATTTCTTTCCTAGGGGGAGATGTGGGTTTGTCTAAGAGTGTTCTAACCGGGTCCGGGCCGAAGACAGCCAGGAGAAGACTAACACTCGACCCCGGCAGAAGAAATCAATACCCACCCTTCTCAGCCATTTTGATTTTGCGAAACGGCCGCCTGGACCTTGACCAGAGACTGGGGTGTAGAGTAGGGTTGTTTTGTTGTTTTTTTGCCAGATGAACCTGGGCACGCTATCATAGTTAAACCACAGCGTGAAACCCCCCAGGTTGACCAAAACGGACCCAGTAAACAAGCCGTGGTTAGTCATTAATCTCCTCAAACCCCCACGCTGCCGTGCCATAGCTGAACGCTGACTTGACGCGTCGAGATGCGCTCGGCCTACCGTTCTCAGCAAATGACGCGTTGATCCAAGCTTGCGTAAGAGACCCCCGACTAAAATTCACAAATGAAGCCTAGTTAAGCAGAAACACACAAAAGGAAATGAGTTACGTTAGTAAAACTGTTACAAGGCACACACTCTAGTATGCCTATTTAGTGAAGTACAATATTGTAAGGTGTAACCTCCGGAACATTCTGCTCCTGTTATTTTTCTGTGAGGAGACCTGGTCTTGTAATACCGTCTGTCAGTGTGGGTTTGTTTGTTGTGGTTACCATGCTAACTAACTCCAGAAACATAATTTGGACATAAAAAAGGTTCCTGGCAGCTGAAGGAAGTGAGAGTGGGAATGGTTTTAGCGGTGCACATGAACTCATGTCACTTGAGGTCAAACTAGGTTAGTTAAAGTAACTTGTATCTTGCCTAGTTGAGGGATGGTGTCTTTGTGTTTCTGAGCTTGCACGTTTGTTAGTGCAGTTGTGCAAGTCTAATTTGGTGTGTGTGTGTGTGTGTGTGTGTGTGTGTGTGTGTGTGTGTGTGTG
>JAOYSI010002185.1:0-42208 GCA_025775065.1 Hiodon alosoides
CCCCCCCCCCCCCCCCCCCCCCCCCCCCCCCCCCGTGAATTTAATTAGGGGATAAAGAGGATCGGAATGGAAGGAGCACTCATCCTTTTGACTGAGGTTTTCTAGATGTATTGTGTTTAAATATATTTGTCTTTTTGTTAATAGACACTGTCTTAGGTTTTTCATTCATTTCTCTATCAGTTATGTTGCATGCGTTTCCCCCACATGGTTTTTTACCTCACCCTTTTCCCCAACATGGTGTTTTACCTCACCCTTTTCCCCCACATGGTTTTTTACCTCACCCTTTTCCCCCACATGGTTTTTTACCTCACCCTTTTCCCCCACATGGTTTTTTACCTCACCCTTTCCCCCCACATGGTTTTTTACCTCACCCTTTTCCCCCACATGGTTTTTTACCTCACCCTTTCCCCCCACATGGTGTTTTACCTCACCCTTTTCCCCCACATGGTGTTTTACCTCACCCTTTTCCCCCACATGATTTTCTGGATGTAGGTTGCTATGCTGCACCACCCTTTTCATTGAAAGCCTGTGTCATAGATGTCACGGTGTGTAATAATGTGTGTATATCCAGAAATGACTTTGAGCTAACGTGTGGCTGGGTTTGTTTTGGGGTTTGTTTGTTTTTTTTTGTGATAATGCCTGCTGGTGTCTGCTAGCCAGTAATCACTCCCCAAAGGATGAACATGGAAAAGAATAAGTTTACATTTGTGTTAGCATGTCTATGCGACTTTGTTATTTGCCAAATGTATCTTACACGTATATATATATATATATATATTGTTCCATATTGTTTGAGTTCTTGAATTGAAAGAGAAATTGATTTTGACATGACTATGATAAAATAAAAGTATCATTGCATGATGGACATAAACATTAACTGATGCCAGCGTATTTCCCTTTTTGATGTTCACTTCCTAGGATTTCAAGCTTTTAAAGAAGCACTGTGGTGCCGTTGCAGAGCGCACCGGGCTTTCGGAGGGCACTGGGAATCCAAATTTGATTCAGGTCAGTGGTGGTGGCAAAATCATTTAGGGGGGGAATAATTTAGCTGTTTTCAAGCTATTTCACACAGCTGAAAGCAGGCAAACAGAGGTCAAGTACGGAAGACAGGTGAAGGCGGAAGCATCCTCTTACCCCTCAGGAGGAAATGCGAGGAGGTGTAAAGGGGCATTGCCATCATAAATGTCTCCTCACAGCAGGGACGGAGGAACACATTTCCAGCAAGCTCTTTTTTAAAGAACATTTATCTATCATTACTTCCTTTTCAGAGCACTGGGGGGAAAAAAACAACCTGTGTCCAAAAAAAAACCTGTTGATCTTCAATCATGGATTCCTTCTGCTGCCACACTGCGGAGGTTTCATTTCTGTCAGGCGGCAGTGTCCCTCCTCACGTTCTAATCAGAGTTTTGAACAGGTTACCAGATTTATTCTGTTCTGCATCTTGCATGTTCGCTGCGGCTTTGTTTAAAACATGCCCTGCTGGACACTGGGAAACAATTGTTGTGTTTGAGGTTTTAAACCAGTGAAAGGTCATTAGCTGATGAGTGCAGTTACCTGGAAAAGAGGCACCTTCTGTCTGGTGATTAGCTTCCTCGTGGCCAGGAATATATATGAACAGATGCTCCATCTCACTGAACACAATGAATTACTTATAGCCTGCATAAGCAAACAACAAATCGCTCAGAGCAGGTTGGTGTAACGCTGATACGGACATCTGCTAATGTGACTTTTAAACCCTGCTGCTCTTTCCTGACAGGTAACAAAACCCTTATCGCTTCTGCTAGGACCCTGTGCCGCTGATTAAAACCATGTGAGAGTATCCCCCCACCTTCCAAATAAAGCAAATAAATCCCACAGAAGCCCACCTTTAAATCATACATGTTTGAAAGCACTCATCACGTACTCGTTGTGAAATTTGCAATGTAACATCCAAAATACATGTTGTTGTTACACACAATGATGATTCTTTAAGTGGGCACTAATAGAGAATTTATTTCTTTATTTTATTTTTTTGAGAATATCTTCTCATATTTACTTTAGGTCAAAAAAGCCTGTAGAACTGTAGTTTGAAGAGAAAAACATACACACCCACAAACCGACAAAGACACACACACGTAGACAACGATTTCAAGATGAATAAAATAAATGTTTTGCTACCTGGGTGGGGGGTAACTAGGGCTCCAAGCAGAAACTGTGCTCAAAATCAACACATTTTAGCATGAAAATACACATAGTAGAGCTGTTAAGAAAATTATGGAACATTGAAATGATGATGGGGGCTTTCTCCTACTGTCAGCTACAAAATGGCAATATTCACGTCATAGACAATTTTAACATAATGTTTCAATTTCTTTGTTGAACATACACAACCACTGCTTCCCACTTGTTATTCCTAAAGAGGTCTGTCTCCCTGGGAAAAAAAAACCTGGAGAAGCTCTCAGCTGAAAAACGTGGTGTTGAAAACTATCGAAAAACATAATTTTATTTTCTTTTTTCAAGAAATTTGTAATTTTCACTAATTTCCATGTTGTGAAGGACAGTCAGACATGCAGATATTATCCAATGATATCCTAATTTTGTTTACGTCTAAAGAAACCGAGGGTCCCCACCTGCATCGTCATGAAAAAGAGAGGGTGAGTAACCAGAAAGAAGAAATGAAAAGAAGCATTGTGAGGCTGGTGATGTAGTGGTCAAAGTGACCGCTAAAGGTAACCAAAAGGATGTTGGTTCAAGTCCCACCCTTCAGTTGTACCCTTCAGCTTAAGGGACACATATGCTGCAGTATATAAGTA
Source organism: Hiodon alosoides (assembly GCA_025775065.1). Classification (NCBI taxonomy): domain Eukaryota; kingdom Metazoa; phylum Chordata; class Actinopteri; order Hiodontiformes; family Hiodontidae; genus Hiodon; species Hiodon alosoides. Next base: position 2,793 of record JAOYSI010002185.1, read on the forward strand.
GATGAATATAGATATCATAAACTGTAAGTCGCTTTAGGTAAAAGTATCAGCTAAGCGACTTAAATGTAAAAAAAACAAAATGGATATTATTAAGGGAGTAATCTGCTCAGTTTTCCAGAGCTGATACAATCATGGAAATTAGAAGTAAATCGGTACCAGTTGCCCTTTTAGGTATAATGTTTGCATATCCCCATCTATGCACAGATGTAATGAATTGCGATGACTTGACGACAACCTCTGATATTGGTTTAGAAAATAAATATGAATGCATTTGCTTATATTCCTACACACGCTCACATTTATCCAGTCAAGCATGATAACATACAGTCACTTTCTGAAATTTTCACAGACAGACAAGTACATTTACACACAACATATAATGAGTGCGATTTTGTTATGTATATATTTGAATGTGTTTTTAAAATAACAATAATAATTAGCACACAGTAACAGCCCAGTTGTATTCAGTGACAGAGCCCTGTGGGTAATTTTCCCCTCAACCAGCTACTGTTTTCCTGGAGCGTCATGAAGAAATTTTTTCCCTGAGATCAAGCTAGTCTGAAATCACACAAAATGATGTCTCTTAGCTACATACATACATTCACTGTGGCTAGCTCCATAGTTGTGTCAGGGTCATGCTGCGACTGGATCAAGAAGGAGAAATGTTTTGCTGTTTCTAATGAGTGCTGACTTCACGGAGTGTGCAAACAGCATGAAAGGGAGGAAGAAGGAAAAGCGTGTGGCATCGTTTTTTGGGGGGGACCGAAAACACTCCAGAGGCACTCAGGGTCCATTAAATGTGCTGGCACAATCAGACAGGCTTCTTGGGTCCTACTCGGCATGCCCACCAGAGGACTCACATCACTCACCGCCGACTGCGAACACGCTAAACCGCCTCAGACCTACAAGGTTGTGATTAGCGTGTACCCACAGGCACCGAGACACCAAGTTTAAGGCACAGTAATACACGCCGTCCGTAAAACATTAAAACCTTTCAAGCGCTATTGCTTTTCTTAATTCGGATTCAATAATCCCTTGATTTACCTGAAACAACTCAGAAAGAAGATACAAGAAAACTGCATATATATTAAGGAACAGGATGTTGTGCATAACCTATAATTTGGATCAACAATTTTAGCCTTCTACTTCGTGGCTTTGCCCTTGTGACGAATGTAGACTCTGCACTAAATAAGGGACTACGTTAATATTTGATTTCTGCTACATTAATGTCCGCAGAGACTTTTGTTATGAAAGGAGTGTGCGGTATCTTTCCTCCTTGCGGTGACGTCATTGATGCTCGTGAAATTGACAGGCCACCTGTGGGACGAGCAGGGCTTTAAAGAGGCAGCCGTCAGATAAAATTGCAGCTGTGGCTTTTGTTTCTGCACATGGCGTAAAGGTGGGCTGTCATCTCCAGTGTAGGTCACTGCTGAGAGCAGCCGACGGATAACGAGAGCAAAAGGTAGCGAATGTTTTTATCTAGATATTTATTTATTTTCGACGACGAAGACTGAAAGCAAGTGAGAGGTAGTAGTGACTCAGTTGGCGTGTCAGTTGAACGTGTCAGTTGAACGTCGTCCTTCTGCAAACAACACAAATCAAATGTACTCCACTACATAAAGACCGACGACGCGACATCAAGATGTATCCGTCTGTCTGTGCACCTGTGTTATTTACTCTATTGACTTGTAAATCCGAAAATGAAAGGTAAGATTTTAATTTATCGTGTAAGAAATAATGCATACGGAAATCTATGGGCGAACGTTTTCTGATTCAGTACTGTAAGGATTATATTATTTTCCGTGCTCGTTTTGTACAACTGAGAAAGAAAAAAAATGTTCACAGGTACGTTTTGTATCCTCTTTCACAATGAGATACTTGTAGACACTTAAGACGTACTAGTGTCGTGGAAGTTCACGATAGAAAGGGTGCTGGACAAAGCAACAGGTAGAATGCAGAAGTAGTTTAATTCCTTTCTGAAATTTTACTGATAACTCTTTTCACCCACATGCCTGATTTTCGTGCTTTATTGCCGCACTGGATTTTGCGAAAACGTAACTGAAGATTTATTTTTCACGAACAGGTTATTTTATTCTAACAAATTTGTGTGTCGAAAAAACATAGCTTTTTCCAACTCATATGTTGGAAATATGTCTGAATTCGAACGTTTCATTAGTTTTATTAAGTTTAAATTCTCGCGATGTATTATTACGTATCAGTAACCTTGTCAAATACCCTCTTTAACATCCTTTCCGAGGTTGGACGCCCTGTATTAAACAAACGTTATAAATGTATGGCGAATGCATAGTAATGATTATGTTAAAGGCACCCAGAAAATATAATGTTCCGGGTTTATAGATTGGCTGTAATTTGATTAGAAAAGCACTTTGTAATACTTGACAATGAAAAATCCGAGCTCAGTCTTCCGTAATACAAGTGTTTCGTCGGGAATAATGACATGTTACTCTTCGCGAATCGCTCCTCGTGCATTTGACCCTGAATAGGACCTCGACGTGTTTGGAGACTGAATGATGCAGTCTCTTGTGGAAGTGAGACACCAAAACCCTTTCACGCAATAGGCCAATGACTGGAAGAAAATCAGAAAATATCACAATAATTCCAGTCACGTTTTATGGAAATTGGATGAAGTTGTGCGTCCTCGCGGACGGGGAAGTTATCCCTTTCTGGGTCAGCTGGCTCTATCATTGTTTTTGTGTTGAATAATTCAGACTGTGCTTTATCATACTTTTTTGTTTAATATTCTGATTATTAACAAGCAGATATAGCAGTGTTACCAGTCGACCCAAAGAAGTAAATGTTCCCTTTTTTAAAAATCTATTTAAATTCAGTCTCAACATTTAAGCAGTTTGCCAAGAACGATTCAAATATTCTATGTGATATTGGCTCGTTGGCGTTAAAATTACTAAAACGGTATCGTCAATGCAATCTAAGTAAAATAAGGTATATTTTTTAAAGTTATAAATATCAGCCATTCCCTGCGTTTTAAATTTGCCATTAAAACACATTTCCAAAATCGTCCAACTTCTTTTCAGCTACCCACTGTGCTCTGCCATCTCACCTTCCTACGAAAACGATAAATAAAACGAGGAATTAAAAATCATGGTTTTATAATTGAGCTCTTATAATAAATTTACTTTTGTTAATTGTAGCGGTTATAGTAGTTCCTAGGAGCGTTGCCATTATGGCAAAACTGAAGTTAACTGTGTTTAAAATTTTATGACATTAAACTACTGTTATATTTAAATTGCATTATACATTGCTGATATAAATCTGTATTGCTGGATGTCTTATCAATTTAAAATGTATTTACAGATTTTTAAAAATGTATTCACGCTTAGGCATCCGCAGACATACACACACTGTCCTAGTGTTAGATATGTTTTTAACATATATATATAACAATTTTATTGTGGTTTGATGGGCCGTGAAGTGGCGACCTTGTTTAAAATTTCGATTTTCAGAAATCGGTAGTCCTTCCAGGATTCGCGATGAACGTGATTTCGAATCAATGTTCAGAACCTCAGCTGTGGACAGCTCCAGTAACGTCCAGGAGAAGACCTAAAAAACCTGGTAAAAAAAAAAAAATCAGCTCTTCTGTAATCGAGTTGCCTGGGCTATTTTAACAAATGAATGATTTATTTGTAACTAGATATGGTAATATTCGTAAACCCCTCCCCTCCCCCCAGCGCTGCCTTAAAACGACAACGGCACCCACACACCACGTGAACCCACACAATCCTGATTCCTGCCAGCATTAAATTACAGACCGCGAAGACAGTTTTTTTGGAACACTTTTGGTTTTTTGTATTACGATCCTTTAATGCAATAAAATGTGCCTTCCAGTAAAATAACGAACATGCAATTGAACAGTTTCCACAGGGGGGAAAAAAAGACGTATTTTAGCAGATGTGTATCTTTCGTCTGCATTTTTAACTGCTTGTGCCGAGGCCGAGTCCGAAGTGAATAAACGTCAATTATTTTAGATTTAAGTTAAATATTAAAATTAAAACTGTACGCTATATAACTGGACAGTAAGCACATTACCAGGTAGTATGAGCAGGAATGTACATTTTCATGCCAAAATATATCAGAAAATAAATAGAAACTTAACTTCAAACTCATTCCTAAAGGGCTAAAACAGGAGATCAGGATTAGGATTGTAAATCTAATCAAAATTTACACTGAACGAGTGCAACGCCAGCCATTTCTAATGTAAAGCCACTGAAGAAAGTTATCTAGGATTAAAACTGACAGTGACTTGAAATCCCATTTTGTGCCGATATGATTTGACCTGAGAAAAATTCAGTAATAAATATTAATAAGTGGCATCCATCTGGTTCATGCTTTTTCACAGTGCAAAGAAAATGGACAGCTACACGAGTGGTATTTTTACTGGTCATCTTAAATTTATTATTCGGTGTTTCCCATTATTCAGCTAAACAGACAATTCGATAATTGTATTTAAATAGTCATAAATACCCACAGTAATCAGAATAAGTTCAAAATAAAGTAATTTGGCTGGATTTATATGTTGTATTATCTTTTCGTGTCCGACAGGCCTCTTTGCTCAAAATTGTACTTATATTTCACGTAGTTAGCAGACGTGCTCATGACAGTCCTGCTATCTTGTGCCTTATAATGACTTGATTACATCAGTTTTATGTCTTTTTTTTTAAAATGTGGTCGTTTCCAGAACTGCCGTTTATGCTACGTCACAGTAACCTAGGGAAAGAAAAAAAAACGTGTTTCCAGAAATATATATTCCTTTTTCTTCGTGTTCGTATTTCATATGTTCCAGCAGTACCTGGGGAAAAACCCCTTTAGTTCCATTTTGGCTTGGCTATGAAATCAATTAGATTAGTTGTTAATACGCATACCTTTCGTTATGTGGAAATTTAAACTCTTCCTTGTTTCTTTCATTTCTTTCAATGCCGGTAGTTTTATTACAAATCCTCTTGATTGGAAACAATATATTCCAATAAAGTGAATGGGCCCCTTTCCTCTCTCACCGCTTTGATGTAATAGAAGCAATAGATTAAATGGCAATGTCCCAAACCACTCTATATCTGAAGAGCCATATCCTAAGAAATGTATGCAGTAGCAAAGGAATGAGAGTTGGGGAAAAATATTATTTATTTTAACCGATAAAAAGCCTTAGAGGTGTTACCCTACTGCACATTTGATAAATATGCTGATTTCAATGCCGATCTCATATAATCAGAATTCCTCTTTTAATGTTTAGGTGATGAAGCAGTTAAGTACTGTCACTTGTCCTTATGAAGTATTATTACATAATGACATGAGGAATTTCCCCAAAAATCTTTTGGGGTGAAAAAGGTCATCTAAAGCAGGTGTTCAAACGAGCAGATGTGTGCACGCGTTATGTTGACAAAACTAAACAAAGTTTGGTTGCAGGCTGCAAATGTCTGAAGCCCAACGTTTGTTGGGTTGCAGTGGAGCGTGCTGTGAAAAAATTGCCGTTGACAATCGCTGTCCTTCACTTGTTTCATGTTTTCATGTGCTATTAATTGAACAAACTCACTTTTTTCTAAACATTGGTTTCTAATTCAGGGTGGCGACATACCAGAGCATTCATAGTCACACGCAAGGCCAGTTGTGCAGTAACCAATCCACCTAACAAGCAAGCCTTTGGAGAGTGGGGAAATGGGATCATCCAGAGAAAACCCGTGTGAACGGGGGGTCGAACTCCACACGGGCAATGACTCGAGCTAGAGAAGAACTCAGGACCGTCGAGGTAGTCGCGAAGCCACTTTTTTAAGAACCTATCAAGTCCAATCCAGCTGGCATTGTTTCGAATCCCGACGGATGCTCTCCGCATATCAGAGAGGAGCGTTCCAATTCTAGGTCCGCGGTACTCTCCTGGGGAAACGGTTCCTCATTGTGGGGTTGTTTCAGGAGAGCACCAGGTCGAAGCGATAAGAACGGGTGCCTGAAGGATGTCTGCATGTGTGATAGCATGACCCAAACCACGAGGACAGAATGGCGCCGGTACCGGTCTCTACTCTAACCTTGGAGTGGGCCGGTCGCCTTTTGAAGTGTAGATCCACGGGCCATTTGGAGCTGAGTCGAAATGGGTCAGAAGGCTTGCAAAGGGGAGCCATTCAGAGAGGCGTCTGAAGTGCAATCAGAATCAGGGGTGGGATGGTGACGGGGTCGCGGGGGTCGCGGGGGGTCCAGGAGTCCCAGGAGAGCAGTGGGGGATTGAGCCCTTCCATTTGATCTGGCCTTTCATCACTTCCCAGAGGGTACGCGTTGCATCAACGGCAAGGTGGACCAGGGCACCGGGAAGCCCCGTCGAGCCCAGGGAAAGGAACAGTGACCAGGGTCAGACAGCAGAGAATTATTCTCTTTTCCAACGCTGCCTTCATTTTAACACTAATCTTACATTTATTTCGATCGTCACTTGTTTAATGTGCTTGAAATGAACGATTCGCTGTCCAACGCGAAACGTTGTATCCCAGTAAAATGCGTTCCACAAATATGCATGGTCCATTAATACAGTCACTGTAAAATTCTCAATGTCTCCTGAAGGCAGTCTAAATGATAATAAAGAACACACTCTGAATGGCATTGAAATGAAAGATAAACATGGTGGTGGCGTGTATTATAATACATTAACTAGCATCACATATACTTTGGCAGATCAGTTTTGTAGCAGGGCCATAAGAACACCACTCCCGGTATGGAGAATACTAACTGATGTAGTAATGCATAGGGCAAACTAATGGCTGGTGACTATAAATAAGAAATAATCGTGTCTTTTGAACCTAGCGGTGAAATTTAAGTTTAAGAATCGGCAGGTGAAACTCCACTTCCAATTTCGTAGAAGCGGCTGTATATTTTCTAAATTTTCCTCAAAACCTACACGGAATATTCTTAATTCATCTTTTTGAAGCAATTCTCTCTTAATTAAGGAATATTTATTACCAGAGTTGGTAATCATAACATTTAAATTTGATATATATTTTTTGGGTTTGCCAGTTACCTGACGCCTCTAAGATGTGTCAAAGGGTAATATTTATTATTATTTATCTATTTATTTAACAAGCCTGGAAACGCCATAGAGTCCCTTTACAAAAGGACGTTTAGATGGAGCCTGTTTGTGACGGATTGTCCCGTTGAAGATAAAAAAGCAAGTCTGAGAAGATCCTCCCGGTTCTCAGGCGAGTACAGCACATGACGTAACCACAAATAAGTTCTTATTTAATTTGTCAGCCACGCTTTCATGTCGCGCTTGTAACAAAGAATGAAAGCGTGAAATGCTTTTCAGCACCAGCAAATCTGGTGTACACGCCGGCGTGGAGTGAATGAACTTGTGTGCTCCTCGTTCCGTTAAAAGAAAAGGCACACAATTTGTTCAGTTTGAAAAAGATTAAGTTGGTACGCATACAAGGATTGTATTCGGATGTTACAGATCGCAAAATGGATGTGAATCACAGTTTAGTCAGGTTACCTAGGGGGTGTGCACAGTATCCTGAAGGCAACATTCAAATGTCCTCCTTTTAAAACGGTGTTAAGTGTGTTCGTTTTTTTTTTTTGCTTGTTCAGGGGTCCTATGGCACCTAATCATCTCTGTTATGTGTTTTAAGATCTTAAGATGGTGGAGCAAGAGGCATGTGTACGCAATTTTCAAGAACCACAATTTACTTGAAATGTCAGATTCTGTACCAATGGTAAGTATATTCATCGCCATATGTAGGAGATGTTACTCGTCTGATAATCTGCCTCACTCAAATGGGAATCAGAACAGTCAGTGGGGGTGGGGGGGGGGGGGGGGGGTATTTTTACAAAAGAAAAAAACACAAAACAAGTCTAAGTTTTTGTTGCTTTGGTAACCACCACACAACAGGAAGTTGTTCCAAAGATCGAACAGGTGTGATGTCTAGGCGCTTTCCTCTGGTTGCTATGGCGTCTTGCACAAATCAGCACACGGGTACACAAAGGCGGCACTGAAGCTGATAAGAGATAAGACATGACACATTTTCCTAGCGCAGGGGGAACGAGATGCACCGTAAACCAAAGGCATCAACGACGTGATCGGTTCAGGGGTTTGTGGGTATTTGGGGGCTGGAGAACTGATTTAAGACTCAGGGGTACTGGCTGGTGTCTCATGGGTAAGCGCAGACCCGCCTCGGGGGCCAGGGTGGGAGAAGCGGAGAACTGGTTTAAGACTCAGGGGTACTGGCTGGTGTCTCATGGGTAAGCGCTGACCCGCCTCGGGGGCCAGGGTGGGAGAAGCGGAGAACTGGTTTACGGTCTGTGTCCTGTCAAAGCTCCATATGGGTGCAATTAAAGAAGGCATTTAGCAAAACCCAACAGGACTGATTTGGGAAACCCCGAATCCCCCCTCCCCCTTCTTTATCCCCTGCGCAATCATCCTTTCCCTCCGGCCTCCAGCTCCTCGGCCTTCGGTCTGCAAGCCCACAGGCGCATTTAAAGGTAATGGTGGATACAAGAACAAGAGCATATGGGGATGAAATGAAAATCACAGCTGTTTAATCGATTTCTGTATATACCCAGATGTCTCAAAATGCTGATTTTGGTCAGCATTTGGCAGAGCATACGATATAAATATACAGTTGAATGTACAGCGTTACTGAATGTACTGGGATGCTTGTTTGAGAAAATAACACCAACTCCGACGTGGTAGGTTGAGGGGATGGGTGAAGTTTTCCAATGGTACTGTATTTTGTTTCTGGACCAATTGGCAGCCGCTGAATGCAGATTGTAAGGCGTTGTTTTTGGTATATTTCGGTATATACCACGGGTAAATGGCGGACAAGGAGCAGTGGTGGACTGCCCCCATCACACAAGCAAAACCGATTGGCTGGATTTGAAAACGGATCCAGTTTCCATTCGTCGTATGACAATGCGCAGGGTTTTTTTTGTGAAGCAACGTGCATTCCCAACAGTTATACAACAAATGCATATTTACAGTGTGGTGCGTGAAGCTGAAATAGAGAGTTGCATACTGTGGAGAGGGTTTTGCCACTTTGAACAGGTTTGAAAAGAGACCAGCGGGGTGATGTTGTGAAATTTTAACGCCCCCACATCCCTCCAAATTCAGCAATGCAAAAACGGAAAGCACTTCCCTATAGGGCTCCCAGGAGAGAGCATGCTTAGGTAATTAAGTGTAGCTAAGCTCAAGGCAATTACCACAAATCATATACTCTCTCTGGCTTTAATTATTGAAAATCTGTCTGCTTTCTTGACTGACAGACTCATTTTCCCATATGACACTCACAACAATAACTATTTTGTCATTTAATGTAAATATCCCTCTTTAAGTAAAAAAATAAAATAAAATAAAAAATAATTTCTTTTTAAAAAGTATCGCTATTTTTTCCTAATTTAAAGCCATTTTGAGATGGAGAGGGGACATCTCACTGGGTCAAAGGCGTTCTGTGGGGCGCTCGCGTCCCTTTAAATGCGGAGGGCGAAATATGGTAAAAGATCACGTCACCAAATCTTCTGTAATGACTCTTTCATCAGATTTTCCCGGGACTAATTGATGTCAGTCAGGGGGCACAGCGTTGCGGGCTTCCCCCCGTGTGGTCGCAGAGGAGCCGGCTCTGGTGCAGGGGCCCATTAGAGGAATCAGTGGCACTGTTCCCCTCACCTGAGACCCCTTTCACTTCCCTGACAGCCTTTTAATGGGAAACCAATGGGAGCTTGTTACCGCAGAGGAAAGGGCAAGGAGGCATTCACTTCTGTTTCTTTAAGTCAAACTCTTAATCAGGTCCCCCTCAGCAGCTAGGCAGAAGAAAGGGTAATTAATTGAGGGGTAAACGAGCGGCAGTATAAGGGGACCCTGCTCCGCCCCAAGGACAAGCTTACTCAATGAGAAAGTAATTGGGTTAGAAGGTAGGCGAAGTGCGCTACCTTCAGGGCATGACAGATTTCTGTCAATGCTATTGAGTTAGAGCCATACACGTCCTCATTTCTTCCCCATTGTGTAAACGGGAACACCGGGCTTGACGTGTAATGGGGCAAATTTCAGGTTCCGATTCAGAACTCCATCTGGTCTGTGCTTCAGTCCTAATGTTGACAAAATGTACATTATTTCCCTTTGGGTCTGAAGGGAGAAACCGGCATCAAACCCTACTACAAAGAACATGCTGAATGTTTTGGTCAAGTAAATGAATGGACGTATGAATCTGAAAGGGCTGCTTTTCTGCCGTTAGGGCTGGGAGAATGAAATGCCTCTTTGCCTGGTTATTGGGGTGTCTTCTCCAGGGAAACAGTTAGCCATAGCACCAGGAGGCTAACGTTGGCTCCAGCTTTCCAGTGAACCTAAGAGGGGAATGCATAATTATAGGTTATGATACCGTTTAGTGTCTTCGTTATATACGAAATAATGTATGAACGCGAATATGTAGGTTGCTTAAACCCAGTGTAAAGCAGTCTCGGACACGTTCGTTCGTGCGCTTTTACTGAAAATTAAAAGCAGCCTCCAGACGAAGTATAACTAGCAAGACGTAGCAGCACAGTTAGTTATCTGGCACTAGCCTAGATCAGCGGGTAGTGCAAGAACAGAACACCCCATGTCGGGGTTAATCAAAGTCCACAGTGGCACAGCGGGTACCCAGGGGAGTGCTTTAATATCAAAGGTTAAACCTTCCATTATTTAGTTTCAATTCTCAGCTTTTTGGGGGTGCTTTAAATTACAGCTCCAGAATATAGTTCATCACCAGTCTCTTTTCACCTGTGATGAAGGCAGGATATTAGATTTGGGAAGTGTGAAGCAATTATGCAAATGGTAGTCACAAGCTGCTGTGACTTTGCCTGCAAGAAGGCAGCATGAATTTTGTCAAATTAAAAATCCATATCCCACACCGAAAGTTCAGTTCATACTGCCCACTTTGTAAGACCAATTTAACATCAACCCTATCATCACCCTGGAGAAATTTTTAAAAATGTGTTTCTTGTTATACAGATGAAAAAAAATGACACGTTTTTACTCCTGTGAAGAGTGTCGTATGCTTGGTTGCCGAAAATTAATTCCATTGAAAACCACCATCCATTTTGCTGTTGTTAACTAAATTAAAAAAAAATGTATTTTATTTTTAAATTGGATCATTTTTTGGGTTCTTCATCCAGCTTCATTCAAATGACAAGGGCAGGAGTAAATCTCTCAATCTCCTCCCTACATCTTGTGTTTCACATCCCTTATTGTATCGACTGAAAGGCCTCTGTCCTAACTGTAGAGTATTATTTAGCTTGATTTAATAATACATTACTATTCATAGCCGCACCTATTTTTTTCCTAACCAGGACCCCGACTGAAGAGAGAGAGAGAGAGAGAGAGAGAGAGAGAGAGAGAGAGAGAGAGAAAACCTGCCTTTTACAAGCACCACCCCTTGAGAATCTTCAGTAAATATAGAAATGCATGCAGACCTAGGCTCTTCTCTTTTTAAAAGACTCCCTGGTATTCAAACAAACAGAATACCCCATTATGGCTAATATATTTTTTAATAGGAAAAACATATTTGATCCAGGCTAATTTCCTCTTGACAGTCTCTAGAGAAATACATTACAGACCTATGAGTCAGTAACAGTGAAGAGCAAGTTACTAATGACCCTTTTCCTTCCGAGCAGAGAATTGTCTGTCACTCTCCCCATAATACGGCCTCCAATACAATGTCCCCCGATTGTTTCCCTCCTTTTGTGTGTGCTAACCCGAGCAATGCCTAATACAAAATGAATGGGTAGTGTAACCTGAACTGAGAACAGCCACACCACCTCAAAGTAACTGTCAATCGAATACAAGACATGTATATTTCACTAGATGGTCAGTTTATGTGCATATATTTATATATCAAGTGAAAGATGTGTACCGGACAGGTATTGACTGACCCTATAACATATTCAAAGATATCAAGCAGTATGTTTTTTGTTTCACAAATGGTTGTGTTGTTTATTTATCTGTTTTTTTTTTTTTTTTTTTTAAAGATCAGCTTGTGAATATTTGACAATGAATACATTTGAAAAAGGTTTTTTTTTTTTGTTGTTTTTTACCATTCCTGCTAGGAGAATTTCAGACCTTTTGGTTTTTGTTTGTGAACAGCTTTGTCAAGCTAAATCCACAACTGTTCCATCAAACTGAGGACTGGAGATTATGTTGGCTATTCGCAATCATTAACTCTGTGTTTGCTGATCATTGCCACTGTAGATCTGAATGCACGCTTAGAATTTGTCTCATGCTCGAAACGGCCAACCATTATAGGACACCATGTGGGAAATTGCATATTGTTATATTTGTAATCCTAGTGCTGTGATCTTCTCACCATTGGTCCGTCAGCCAAGCACATAAGCCAAAGTTCTCAACCTTTGGTACCCCTCTCACTGAGTTGGACCGCTGTTGCAACGACACATAATCAGTAAGGTAAAAACTAACCTGCCTCTGGGCGGGGTTCTACTTTAGTGACTCAGAAGAATTGTGAGGTATGCATGGCACATCGGCAAACGGAAAAAAAAAAAAGCAGGAAACTTTAAGGACGCTCACTTTAAGTAGGATAAGATGGCACTAAGAATGTGGAGAAAATGCTGTTCTTCTGAAGGGATCCAGCAAAAGAAAAAAGTGTGTATGAAGGTCTGTAATGCTGCCTGTGATAGCAGAGACACAAAGGCTTCATTCCTAAAACGTCAGATGTCTCTGTCAGACGGGTGCCAAAGAGGGCGTGCCTGTACAAGCAAGGGGGGGGGGGTTGGATAGAGGGGGAGTGAACAGTACAACACAGTGCCTCTCTATCCCTGAGCAGTAATGGCTTACAGGACAAATCACCTGCAGTTCAAATGCTCCACACCGTCTGCAGCAGACGCCCCCGCCGGGCTGGGTCCACCTCGATCAACAGCCCGAGGAGATTTCTCTCCAAAATCCCGCATTTAGACCAACTCGTCCCTTCATTGCCTCTTTCATGGACAATGAACTCAAAGGCCAGATAGGAAGCCAGCCAGTATGCAATTAATAGTGCTTCGCCTCCTTTATGAGTTCTGTGCAGCCAGACAGGCTGGATGGGGTCAATTAGCCCCTTGGTTTGGCAGTTTACACATGCTGCACGTTCGGATGGGAACGCTAACGACCATCGCTTGAAAAATATACGCGGTACGGATAGGATACCGGGCTCTGCGTGGAATTCTAGGCTTTTTTTTGTATCTGTGTTGATGTCCTCCACGCTACAGTCAGATAAGGCATCACCAAATCACAATAAAACCATTTCATTTTTTTTTTTTATTATGCCAATGATATAGGCGCAGCTGAACCCGTCAATAAAAGCATCTGGGTTTCGCAGGGCTAAGGTGACAGAGAATCTCCCTTTTTTGATTACATTTAAATGCAACATGGGATTTGTGGGTCACTGTCCCAGCGTAGATGTTTTATTACCTCTGACTGCAATGAATGGCAACTCATAAACATAGGTCTCCGTGTATTTTCCCTCTCTTTATTCTCCCCCACTTCTCCTGTTCTTCTCAGCCAACGCCAGTTATTGCGAGAGCTGAGCGGAAGGGAGGGGCCGGTTGTGTTTTACAGGGACAGCACCTTTCCATCGATCTGTTTTATTAAGCTGGAAGCCCAACGATTAAATCAACTGTATCCAATTTTATAGGACTGAAAGTGGCTGAGGACACGAGGACAGAGGTGACAGCCTTTGGAAATGAAAGCGAATGGATTTTCGGGTAAGGGAGAGGTGCTCTCAGATCCCTCCGTGGAAAGGGCACGTGGACGTCAGGTATTACAACTTCATTAACTCCTTCATATCTTTCACACATTTCTCCGGCCAAATGGGCATTTTAATTTTGAGGGACAGACTTTTAGAGGCAAAGCAGTTCTTACAGACAACTTGTCGAAGCCTATTAAATAATTCTGAAGGTCTCGTAAGTCTAAGTCTAGATTGTTACCCATATTGGTGGTGCATCAAAGCAATCGAAATGACAACGGCTGCCTGCAAAAACTAATTTTGAGGAAGCCTTTGAATTGAGCTTGCTTCTAAACACATGTATGAGCATTATGCAAGTCTTGTTTGATAACACATTTTAGAAGGTTTAATGTTTAACGTCCCCAATGCCTTAGGAACGGCTCTCTATCCAGTCTACACAAAAAAGACAAACAGCGGCCCTTAAGATTTGTGTTTCGGTCCTGGATGCTGTGGAAGACTAGTGATTTTGTTGTTTTTAATACAACTCCTTGACAACAAGTCACAGTCTACCTCAATGACCAGGGCACTCTCACCTGCTCGCCACAAAGGAAACCACCCGTTACGTTTCATCGACATAACGGACGTCGCTCTCTTCGCACTAAGAGTCAAAGCGCGTTGGAGTATTCGTTAGAGAGCACTTGTGGCACAGAGAGATTTCGGTATTCTTCTATTCCGCTCAACACATCATGGCTATACTGAGCTCTACTGAATAAAAATGCGTTGTGTTCTTGTAACTGTCGTCTGAGTAATTCTTTCAGTGTGCGCTGTGATTTTTTTCCAGATGACAGCTGTGAGCTTACGCTGACACTATTTGCTCTTATTCATTTATTCATTCACCATAACACTTGTTCCCATCCTTCATGGTAGCGTTTCTCGCCAGGACTCAATTCAACAAAAAACAAATTATGATCACATTAGAAAATCTGATTTATTAGATACAATGAACTATCATTCAGCAGATGCTGTTATCCACAGCGACCTACGTAGCTTACGATTCCACCCATTCAACAGCTGGATATTTAATGAGGCAATTAAGGTAAAGTACTTAGCTCATTGTTGCAATAGCCGGGCTGGGATTTGAACGGGCAACCTTTTCATTCCAAGGTCAATACCTTGACACGACACAGCTGTCCATATATCACACAGCAATGTACATACAGTGGCCTTTAAGAACTATTGCACCCAACATAAATATGAAGAGAAAAAATGTAATTAAGCACCTTGATCTCACACTCAAAATGTGAGATGGCCTTTCATTGAGGCAAAATTGTTCATAGAATAAATAATTTTTTAATTTCACAATTATTGGCCTCCCTTTATATTGGCATCCCATACTTTGTGCACCCTCTACCTTGTCAAGATAAAAGCCCTGATGAATCTCCTGTAATGTCTGATGAGATGCGAGAGCACATAGGAAGGGATATGAGACAACTCCTCCGTACAGATCCTTCAGAATCCTTGGTTTCCGCTGGCAGGATCCTTCTTTAGCACGCCCCCTGGTTTAGCCCAGGGGCCGGGGATGGCCACTCCGTGAATAATTTTCATGTGGATTTGGAGGTATGCTTTGGATTATTGTCTTGCAGGAAGATCCGACGACGACCCAGTTTTAGCCTCCTGGCAGAACCGCCAGGAATATAACTAACCTCCCCCGGTACCTGATGGAGTCCATGATGCCACGTACCCTAATAAGGTTCGCAGGGTCTTTGGAACAGCCCACACCATCACGATTCACCACTATACTTCACAGTGGGGATTAGGTTCTTTGATGAACATTGCTCTTTTTTACACCAAACCCACCTCTGGTGTCTGTTGCCAAAAAGCTCTGTTTCTCATCTGACCATAGAACCCGGTTCCAAATGAATTTAGCAAACACCAGGTACTTTTGGGGTTTGGCGAGTTTTTCTGGCAACCCTTCCATATGGCTTATTGTCCTGGAGTTATATAATTGTTGTTTTGGAGACTTGGTGACCCCAAGATAACAAACTTCTGCAATTCTCCAATGGTGATCCTTGGAGACTTTAGTGCCGCTCAAACCACCCTCCTCACTGTGCCTCACTGAGACAAAATAAACTTCAAAGCAGCCTCTTCCAGGCTGGTTCATCACGACTCCAGTTGTTTTAAATTCATTAATTAATTTCCCAACAGTGGAGATGGGCATTTTCAGACACATAGCTACTGTTTTATGCCTTATGCTCGTTTGTGAAGGTCAACAACCTCTAGTTTCATTTCATTGGCGTGTTCTCTGGCCTTTCCTATGTTGGTGGACGACAGAATGTAGCTTGTTTGTCACCTCAAATTTATACCCCAGGGAAACAGGAAGTCATGGACGAATCCCCAAAGACTCAGATGATCTTTAAAAAGTAATAAACATATATTAGATTTCGTTCAGAATAATTTCTAGGACTGCCAATTGTGACACGCATGTTTTTGAGAAATTAATTATTTCTTGATTAAAAAACTATTTTAACTCAGTTAAACGCATCTCATATTTTGCGTTTCTGATCAAGCTGATAAACATAGCCTTTTTCGTTCATACTTACACAGAGCGTCAATAATTCCAGAGGACACTGTGTATATAATTAGGCATTTACTTATAAGTAATATTATGAAACATAAAATATCTATATATGCAGTAGTATATATATATATACTTTTATCTTTTTACCACATTCAAAAAAAGAAATAGTTAAAGAATACATACACGTATATCCAGGAACATGAATTAAAGTAAAAAAAGGTTACAATTTTTACTTTTCATATTTTTATGAATGTACATATAAAGTTTTAGTTACAGTTTCATAATGGCAAGAAATGTAGTTGGTTTACTCCAGGTTTTACAGTACGTTCTACTGCTAGTTTTGAGGATACCGTAACATATTCTTGAATTAACTTAATCTTTAAACTTGTTGTTAAATAATTAGTATAGTTACATCAAAAAATGGTCCATTGACATTATATTGTATTGTAAGTGAAAATGTAATCTAGAAAACAGGATTACTACATAATATCAATCTAAAAGACAGGAGAATGGATAGATTGAATGGGTTTTTTTCTCTCTACAGATGAGGGATGGACAGAGAGCTAGACAGACAGATGAATTGATAGACTTATTAAAGCATTTTGTAATAGCTTTCAGTGAATATGAATATGCATTACAGCAAGGGAACAATGAGAGTGGGTGTTACCTTCAGCTCTCAGAGAACGGTGTAGGATGTTTCCATGGATACCATCCATGGCAACCCTTGCTGAATTACCTACTATGGCCTTGCACAAGTCAGGGTGGAATAATCTCTGTGATTTTTACATGGCCTTGAGGGTCATTGTTTACAATACTCAACAGCCCTTCCATTGTGCAAAACATGGCTTTCTGTAAGCAATTAAAACTCTATTTCTGAACTGGGACATAAACAGCGGTCCCAGCATATTTTAGAATAGGCCTACATTCAGAACCTGAGGGTACGGTTTAGTATTTGTATATCGGGGGACACTTTTCTTTCAGTATTTTATCTATTTATCTCTTGGTAGATTTTGCATGAAGACTGAAAGCCCATTATATTGTATACCATCTATATGCTAGCCTCTATTAGTTTATCCTAATAGTTCCTAATACCTTAGCACTGGAAAATGCACTAACGGGCCTCAAACAGCTTTGAGTAGATAATTGTCTCAGCCCCCAACCAAGCTGGACCTTTTAACAGGCCATCACTGTGAACAATTAGCTAATTGACAGTCATATGTTGACCATCTATTTTTAACTGGAGAAACAAAACTATGAAAGTAAATGTTTCTCTTAGCTGATACATTCATTACAAAATTACTTTTTACATAAATTATTTAGACCTGCTGACATAAAAAAAGCTCTGCTGCCATTAAAATATTATATATAGATAGATAGATAGAATATAGTAGGGCTGGAACATACCTTTATTGACCAAATGGAATATTTGAGTACCAGAAATTTAACTAACATTTCCACTCAACACTGCTGAGCCAACATATGAGATGAAAAAACAATAGATTCGTTTTTAAAACCAATAAAGCTGCAGAATTTGCAACCAAACAATACAGATGGCATTACAACAATTAGCTCAACAATTAACCAACAGAGATGCAGAATATGACAGAATGATGTCATAGTCTATGTTAATTATTACCTGAACGGCACCCAATAGCACTTGGACCATGCATTTGGACATAGTCAGCCAGCCATAAATCAAGTACAGAGTCACTTGCTTTTCCAGAAGGTGACACTGTCACGTGTACGTGCTTCGTGACTGAACAACGTATCTGTAGGATCATTCTGTTGCGATGCTCAGTATTTTGCCTGATCACTAACATTTTTTTGCAAAAAAAAAAAAAAAAAATCTGTATCAAAATGTTGTTTAGTGGAAATATCAACAGATTATATTAAAATCCAAATGATATTATCAACAGTAAGCGTTTTAAATACAAATTCATGAGTATGACAGGAAAATTTAATGCATCTTTAAAATTAGGTCTCCGAGACCCCGTTCCAACTGCAAGGGGCTATGTCTTCAAAGCTATCCTCTGTTATCTACACATACTGCCCTCTGCTGGCAGCACACCTGCCTATTAATGTGATAAATTATTCAATTGGAATCAGTCGTGGCTCATTTTTTTAACATTCAAACCTAGTAAACATCTGTATACATATTCTTCAATGTTATTTTAAAATATTGATTGCATTATTGTAATCGTTAGAAATTCTCTTTTATGGTTTTAGCAGAAGACCTTAAATTACAGGGACTGCCGTTGGTTGGACTTGGACTCCTGGAGATACAGCAGGACAGTTTGATTTCAGATTTTTTGTGAAATATCTCACTGCTGAAAGATAAGGTTCATGTTGCCGAAGGGAATCGGTGAAAACATCCCTTGTGTAGGGACCAGAGCACAAGTCAGGCACCAAGGAAGGGAAAGTCCGGGCCAACGGCACTTCCTACCACGCAGCTGCCTCTGCACAAACACGCAGCGCTGACTGTGTCTGTTCGCCATCTGAGGTCCGGGTGGAGGAGGGAGAACGGGCGGGCGGATAACAGAAGCACGGGCTGGGTGCCAGTCTCCTGGAGCGATGACGAGAACAAGCTCTGTGCCCTCTGGGTTAGGATCTCTCATCCTGAAGTGCACAAGGAGCATTTACAGAACATGGCAGAGGCAGAGAGGACGCCCACCAGGCAGAAGGGCAACTCTAGTAAGAAGCTCCGACCTTTTCTGGCGTCCGCTCTCTCTGTTATAAGATCGCATTAAAACACAGCCTTTTAGCAGGTGCCTTCCCTATAGTTTGATTAACATGCCGCCGTTTACCGTGTGCCATTGCGCACGCTTGCATATGTGTGAACCTGCGAAGCCGCGTGTGGTGCGAAGCGAAGAAGCAGGCGGCTGGAGAGCGAAGAGGCCTGACGCAGAGAGAAACCACATGCGCACACGCTCTCTTCACCCGCTTCCATGCCATCCTCTGCTGTGCTTATCGAGCAAAACACAGGGAAAGCGCCAGGGGACGGACCAGCTGCCAGTACATCCTCACATCGCCCTGTGCCTACACAGAGATACCTGGCACATCCTGGAAACAGAAAGACGGGAGTCATGAAATCTCAGCACTTAGCTTTTGGCATTGGGCAAGAGGAAGACGAATGTTACACACACACACACACATATAAATATTAACTAACTGGAGGTTTTTGAATCACATCATTATCTAATCTACATCAAATCCTGGAGGACTGATACAAAACGCCGAAACATCCCTGTGCTTAAATGTAAGGCAGACCCAGGAACCGCAGACTTGCTGAGATGAAACGGACCACAGAGAGATGTTGAAGCAGTTCGAGGCTTTGCAGTGCCCAATTCTGAACCAGCACATAAAATTGCATAATGGGAACCGCATAATGGGAACCCAACACTGGACATTCTTGCACACAAATAAAAGCTGATGGTGTTAAATACTGAGAGCGAAAGGCAATTGCTGCAGGCGTAGAAGGGGAACGTAGTGATACGATTTCCACCTGTGGACTCAACTAGCACAGAGCATATTAGACAATAGACCAGTTTACGCAAATACTTGACGTGAAAATACAAATTCTATCCACAGAAAAATGTATTCATTAATGGATATTAAAAAAATGTTGTCTGTGGTGGGTAGTGGGTGCCAAGTGTGTGCGCGCGTATCTCAGAGCCCAGAGTAAGGGAAGGAACATTGAAATCGCATGTCTATTTTTTCAGTTAGTTCCAGGTGGTTCTGGCTGAAATGAAGGGTGACATTGAACTGAAGCGAGAACAGTAATGGGGACCGGCACTATAATCAGACATTGGCCCGAGTCCTCTTGCACCCTTTTGCTCTCATTAGCGGTGTGTCAGAGGCCAGCAGCAGCAGATCCTCTTTGGAGAGCTGCGTGGTTTTTGCTTTCTTTACGAGGACGTGCAGAGTCAGTGCATACGAAAACCTTTCAGGGGACAGAGAATGCTTGATTTAGTTCTGCGTCACTCTTAACTTTTATTGGTCAGTAAAAAAAAATTAAATTAAAATTTTTTTTTTAAATCATCTACGCTAGTGTTTCTGGGTGCACATAATATGCTTATCAAGATAGATTTAAAGAGTGCAGATCCTGACGCCCACAAGTCCTAGAGTCCGACACTTGTAACATAAGAAGCGCTTTATGAGGAGTGCAAAGCTGAATGAAAAACCATTGTTGTGCATCGATTAGATCGATTTTCTTTTTACCAAATGGCCGTCTTATGGACTACGTCACACTGGTGCAACTTGTTATAAGGGGTGGCTTTGTGGGCACCAAGACCAGGGGGAGCAAGCACGGTCTTCTGAAACCTAGAACCGTAGAAGACCAACGAGAGCCTACTGAGGAGGCTGAAACCCCATGTGGAAAGGAAATGCGGACACACAATGTGAAGTAGGCAGACGAAACTCAAATCGAATTGAGGAGAGACAGATGCAGAAAGACAGACAGTATTTCTCTAGTGGCACTCTGCCACAGCCAATGTTCCTTCAGATCCAATCTAGTTTTTTAAAGATCCGTTCTCTGCACATTGCTTTGCATGCCAGTGTTATATCTCCATTCCCCTGTGGTACTTTTGGAAGAATATTTATACGGCAATGTGCTCCAAGACACAGAAGCTCTGTGTGGGGTTCCCTCAAGCTGTGGGAGAAGATCAGAGAGGTTTTTTTTCAACCGTTGCACAAAATAGTTCTCAAATAAAATTACAGTTTACACAGACAGCCTCACCCCTTCATTGTTTAACTTTAAATTCATTGTGGGTGTTAGTAAGAACGAGGTAGTTTGCCACAATGGGTAATGGTATGAATATTACGGATGAGTGTTTATAGAAAAGGGCATGTTTATGATTTTTAATAATTAAGCAACATAGCATCCAGGGCAAACAAAAAAGTTTTTTTTTTTTAATTGATAAACACCCACTGACTAAGTATAATCCATGGGTGGATAGATTTGCCTAAAATGTGTAGGCGTTTTAAATCCCAAAAAGCATAGTTAGGTCTTTGTTCATAAAATAATCGTGTCACAGTTTTAACCCATCCAACATTAGCTGGAGTGTATACCAGGTAGTGTTGATAACCGTTTTTAATAATTACCCTTCATTTACAGCAAAACAGTTCGGGACCAAAGCGTATGTTAAATTATAATTACAGAAGACAATTATTCCATCATAGGCAGACCAATGTGAACTTGAGCATGGGCGGTCCTTAGCTTGGCACTGGTGGTCCACAAAGGGAAGCCCTATCACAGAGATACACCTGGGATTGACAAGGGGCAGTCCTACAGCAGCAGGTCTTCTGTAGATGTCAAAGGTCCCAGGCAGAGTGTGTCCTGATCGATGCGTGATGTGCCATGCAGATGAGGTGTGAGGTCTGCTCACCCGATCCAGATCAGATCAGATCCCCTTGAACTCCCCAACATCCCTGTTCAGGCCAGTTTGAAGATATAGATCCTGATCCTGTGATCAGGTAACCCGGGCCAGTTTAAAAGGTGGTTGTGAACGGAGTGCGTTATAGCGGCACAAAGAAACAACCAGGCTACGAACAGGCTTGGGCGGCGCTAGGCTACTAAACAGAGCAGACATGGACTTCTGTGGCAGGGAAACGCTGACAGGTCGCAGGGGCGCTGTGGGAAGAGCGTAGCAGTAAAGTGAAGGTCAGACACCCCAATCGCTCCCCAATCTCCCCAGCCCGAGTAAAAGCCATTATTGCCCCTGCAGCCTGTGGTGCCCGAGTGAATCCCAATCTCATGTGTACCACTGAACGCCCCTGAACTGCACACTCGAGCTTTGAGCAGCATGGAATAGTTGCACGTAGCGCATGTTTGAGTCAGGAAAAAAAAAAAAAGATTACGAACTAAAAAGTTTCAATTAAATTAGGATGCATTTTGAAGAGAGAGATTTCCGGAGCTTGTGATACCGACACTAAGCATCATATTTTCAGCCGTAATTAGGCTGAATACCAAAATAAAACTCTGCGAGTCTCAACCAGCTCGTAGCAGAAGCAGACAAGCGCTCTCCCCAGTCAGAAATGCCAGGACAAGCCGGGTGCATGGAGAAACTACATTGGCAGAGCCCCCAAGCGAGACAGCTGCACGGCTGGCCTCTCCTCTGTGCAGAACAAGTTTAGCATGTCGGTGCTAGCATTGGCTAGATCCAATAAACCCTCTTAAGCTGCAGCTCCTACTGTTAGCATGGGGTATATTACCTCTTCCTCATGACCAGAGCCTGAGGAGGAGGAAGTAAGATTCTGGGGGTAAAGACAAAGATGTTCCTTTTCTGAGGAAGTGGACAGTAAGAACCCATTAAAATTTCAGTTAAACCAGGTTTTAGACTACCCTTACCCTGTGTTTTCCCCCCCAGTTTAACAGTCAGAAGAGGGTCCTCAGTTCATTCATTTCCAAATGCAGTGCAGCGTTAGCAGACACCGAATGTCAAGACATTGTACCCATTTGAAGTCCAATTCAACTGACCCCCTCACTGAGAAGCCCCAGGTCCCCCAACCCACTCGGGGCTCGGTATAACACAGGCCTCGTGGCATTGTAGCAACATGACTGGTTCCTCAACAGTGCTCCCTCTGTGATAAACCCTCATCTCCTGCAGAGCAGAGCTGCGCAGGTCAATATATAAACCTTTCCAGAAATTACTTTGACGATCCCCACAAACTCCAGCGATTGTGCGTTCATGTTTAGTGTGCATCTGCCTGCTTTTAATTTAATTTAATTATTCTGGGGTTTTGCCATTAAGCAGTCACACTACGTTTTGCATTCACCCGTTATCATATATAAACATCCAATAAAAATTGTTTTTAATAGTTCATCTCACGGTAATGACTTAGACGTGCATCACAGCAATCATAACAAGGTAATCCTTGTCTTTCTGTGCACGCATTTGTATTTAAAACATAGCTGGGAAGAACAGCAGTCTGGTCTGGGGGATCTAGAAGGTAAGTTAACTGAATAAAGGAGGCCGCAATTATAAAAGGAACACTCTCACTGGCACAAAACTACTCCAACAACAAAACTGGGGGCTAGGTGTACATTTAAAACTTCACTTTCATTTCTCTCACCACTCAAAGTCAGAGTTTCTCCCATTCTGTTAAGGCAATTAGTGACCTCCAACTTCCTGGCACCTAGCATGAATCAAAAGCTACACCACCTCGCATTGACTGCTAAAACCTGCTGGCAGTGTCAGTCTCTGACACACACAAAATCGCTTTGTGTTACATAAAGCCCACCCTGAGTCACTGACCCTAGACCAGGTCCTGCTATGAGGTTGAATCCCTAGAGTGGGAGTTGTGAGAGATGATTGGGCAGGATTAGTGCCCAGAAACGCATAAACTAAGACAACCAGCACATGGAGACCAAACATGGTTTGACGCAGAATGTGACATCATTTGGCAAGCTCTCCACCACAGTCTAATACACCCAACATAGTAAAGCTCTATTGATCCGTGGCTGGAATTCACCCTATTCTAGTTTTGTTAGGGTAGGTAGGTAGTTTTGTTCACACCCCTCTTATCAAAGAAGGAAGAAGAAATGAATCAATACTGTGCAATGTCTTATATCAACTGCATATTGTCCGTTTAAATATATTTCTGAAAAACCTCTCCAACACACATCAACTTCCTTTCGTAAGATACAAGAAATCATCCTCGTCTAACACCCAGTATTTCCTAAGTGTAGAGAATTTGCACACTCAATTTTACAATGTCAGAGGAGAATTAACAGCAAGTTGGACTGATGCTGACAGAATCTAGTGGATTAATCAGACTGTACAGTGAGGCTTTCCACAGAGCACAAGAAACAACTCCGTTAATAAAACAAATTTTAAAATGCAAAGCTTTCAAATTAAGAATTTTTTTCAAAACTGGAATTCCAGAACTACAATAACTGCAGCAACTTTTATAGCACAGTAAAAAATGAAAACAAAACTTATCTGGATATCCCATCTGAACCATGTGGTCTGCTCACACTTCATATTTAAGTTGAAGCTGCGCTTCTGGTATTCCAAGGTCCAAAACAAAAAAAAAGAGAGTCACCCAAAAACAGTTTTGTTTAAAACAGAAAAAGGTCAAAAGTCAACAGCATACTAACATGTCAGCATAAGCTCCGGTTCAGGGCCTCTTTAAAAAAAAAAAAAATAATAAAATAAATAAATAAATAAATAAATAAAATAAAAATTTTCCCCTAAACCAATCAGTAGACTTTTATGATGTGGAAAATCAAACCATTGCCTCTAGCCATACCAATCACCCAGCTGTTAATTACTGGCAATTAACAGGTAAACCAAGAATGTCGGGCTGACCAGTTTTAAAGATTCCCTAGCCTAGACACCATGTGTCCTCATTACAGATTACAGACTGGTTACGTTAATTTTTTAAATGTATTTTTTTATTTTTAAGTTTTTGTTTTATTTTTATGTCCCTCCCAAAGGCACTGCAACACGATTGGCTAATTACATAAACTGGATTCTAACCAATGAGCTCAAACATAGGCGTTGACCAGTTCTGTCAGAACATTTTAATACAATTTGGAGTGTGACAACGAAAAACACTATTTTATATAGATAAAGGGAGATAAGATAAGGACGGGGATTTCGCCTACCCTTGGCTAGAGTCGTCAATTGAACATGAAGTTCCGCCGACGTTGCAACTGCAAATTGTTGTTAGCGCACACCGTATCTTTGGAGCCTAAACGAGCTCGCATTGTTTATGTTTAGTTTGAACCGTAAATCGTCGGTATTTCAATCGAATGGTTACATTGTGTGTCTGTTTATCCCTTTAATCGAATCCCAAATACCTATTTTTAGACGATTATAGCACTTGGAACGACACAGTTCCCCCTGACGTCATGTGTCAGCTGACTGGTTTGTTTTGTAGGTTAAGGTGGATTCGTCAGTCACTGAGTTCAGGCGACACACACACACACACACACACACCAGAGTCATAACAACGTATTGTTCTGAAAGATAGCAAACAGAGGTCAATTTAGTTGTATTACGTGACTGTAATCGTGTGAAAATAGGCGTCTTTGCCTGACAAAACAAGCGGTTTAACTCCCAAGAAATATGCCTTCAGAAAAGACATTCAAACAAAGGAGGACATTTGGTAGGTAGTGTTACTTTTTGTTGTCGTTGTTGGTCGTTACACCAGTTACAAAGTATCGCCTTATTTCCATTTGTGAACAGACGCCTTATATTTAAAAGTGAAATATAGAGTCGATATTTGGTACGTCACCAATTTCAATCAAAATCGATACATGCTCTTGTTTCTGTCGATGTTGATTTGCCAGTAGCTAGCTAAGCTAGTATTAGTGGAGATCAATATATCTACTTTAGTTACCCGCTATGTTGTATAGGATTCCGTATTAACGCATTAAAATTGGTCGTCGACGTATATATAAAAAATACTTTAAAACTTATGTAGAACCGGTTCCTTATGGTAACTCCGTTTTCCTAAAAGAAAACGTATTTCGGCGTATATTACAGTAGATCGCTTATATAACCAAAACATTGCTAAATGTCACAGCGCTTTAGAGTGTACGACGCAGGACGTCGCAATAAAAGTAGACGATACAACCATGTTATTCGTTGAGTATTTATTGGTTTGAGATGTCAAGAAGAAAAACAAATGAGTTCTTTACGAATTGCGGAGAGGTGCGCTGCAGGATTGGGGGATGGGGCGGTTGGTGAGGTTTGTAATCGAAACAAGGCCCCTTTAGAGGAAAATAAAGTCATAATGATGTACCCCACATGTATAGGACCTTGTTTTCTCTTTCGATTACGCGAATATTGGTTATCTCCTATATATACTTGATAGTATTGTAATAAAGAAAGAGCTCATTTTGAACAGGTTTGATGTTTACTAATAGTTTGTATTACAATGCATCTATTCTGCCTAAACAACTCAAGCAAGTATTGTGTAATTTGGCTTTTGGCTGGCGTGAAAACAAATGAGAAGAGGTAAATAAAGATCGGTCGTTTATTGGCCTAAATAGGCTATTTGTATTGTTTCCTTCAACATGTCAAACACCACCAAGGTGGCTTGAATAAAAGTTATGGTTTTAAGATCTAAAGATACAGTTTTAGTGTGATAATCGTCGTTTCCTATCCCGGCCAAAGATGACAAACATCTTTTAACTTTAACATTAACCGAAATTGCACGCAATTGCAACATAAGGATCAGGGATATTTTGAACTACAGACGCCACTGTTACCTCGCGGTCTCAGTCCAGTCATTTGCACGTGGAGGAGCTTCTCAGTAGAACATTCTGAGGAAGCTTCTATTTGAAGTAGAGAATGGGAATCTTTGCTATTGCTAATGGATTAATTTGGCATGTGTTTTCTGCAGTTCAGTTTTAAACTACAAATACATGTACTAATAAGTATGTTCTTATTCAGATTCCATTCAAGCAGAAAATTCACTGCAGCACATCTTTGCCCGTGTGAAAACGTATGGCCTAAAATGTAAAGTAATGTCATTAAGCGAGGTCAACTGATATTCAGCTCCACGCTTAATATAAAAGGCATTATAGCACCTTTAAACTCAAACTTATCAAAAGCATGTAAGAGATGAAAACTTACTGACACAGTATGCTATAATCTCGGATGCATTGTATTTCAACTTGGATATGTAATTACCTAATGTTTTTTTCCCATTCATAACCTGTGGGGCATGTGTGTTCCTGTTGAATTAACTCAGTACGGTAGAGTGCATAATGTGGACAAAGGGAGCTTATCTGATACCATGGTAACAGTTTCAGTGTTAGTCTTGAGTGTTTATCAGGGTGGGACTTGCCTAGATAATTTGCATAAAGCCAGTACATTTAAGATAAGTCCCAGAATTCTCTCAAATGCCAGGCGTAGCACCTTTGTTAGTGCAGCTGTTTTGAGGCTCTTAGATAAATCCCTTGTCTATATAACCTGCTGGTTGAAAATTAACATGGGATGCTTGTTTAGTTCCTATAATTGTCACCATACAACAGAAGTGTCATCTTATGCTGTCAAGCATGATGTTGCTCTTAACAGCTTGCTTGTCCAAATCGCTAACATAACAACAAGCCGGCACAGTGACTGCGTATTTGTCAAATTTAAACAAAACATTTGACTACTGAATTGTAGTTCACTTTTCTGTTGTTTCTCCCCCCCCAATAGAACAAAGGGTGGACGATGTCAGACTGATCCGAGAGCAGCACCCCAACAAAATCCCGGTGAGTATCAGCCGTTTTCCCACAGCTTCCATGACATCAAGAAGTAGACCAAAAGGCTGTGGGATTTTTGGTAGAGGCCCTATAGGCTTAAAGTCTTGAGCTAGATGCTGATGTTGTATTGGGGAGTAACAGGTCGCTATTGACAAAGATTTTCACCTGGTGGGTAACAGGAAGCGTTGTCCTGGGGGAAAGGCCAAGGTCAGAGAAGCGTCAGGTGCCCTGAGATATCTCCACGGCCCAAGTTCTGCAGCTTGGCACGGATCTTTCGGCAGACTCTGATAGAACAATGCTTTGTGACACTCGTAACTGCGCCAGGTTTTGCTGGGGAGCGCTAAGGCCACCATGACAGTGCGAGGGAAAGAGGTCTGGACGCGAGGCGGCTTTCTGCTTGCCAAACGCTTTGTTTGTGACTCGTGTGGTGCCAGAAGACTGTGGTTACTGAACAACATTTTTTCAAGTGTCGAGACTTTCATAATCATCACTGTGTGAACCGTGAATCTAAAAATACATCTTTATCTTTAAAAATACAATTAACCGTGGGGGCAGGGTTACACGGGTTACATTACTAGGAATGAGGGTTTGAAATCAAGGGCAGTATTCTCACCCCGTCAGTTTAATTGATACAGCCCTTTGGTTCTTTCAGTCCAGCCTCTGCACTGGTCACTTGCTGGTCACTTGCTGATCACTTGTGACAAACACCACAGCTGCAGACTACATTCATTTATATTCTGACCCCTAATGTAGACATGGAAAAAAGGGGGATCTAGTAAATATACGCATCCTTTTGATAAAAGCTTAATCACTTTAAAGCCCCTTCAGAAAGGGGGAGGGGAGTCCCTCAGGATCAGCATTAATGAAGCGTCTGCGTTTCCAGCCCATACTATCAGCACAGAGGATTGAATTTCCCACTAACCTCCCATCTGCTGCTGCGGCTGACGGACGGATGTCCGCTGTCAATTTGGGAACTCCTGCCTCCGTTCGGATTGATCGGATTAATTCGCCCCTCACGACTAGTCGTTTTGCACAAGCAGTGCAAAGCGCAGGAATAAATCTTGGATCGTGCGGCCTGTTCATCGTCACGTTGGTAGGAGAGGCCGGGCGGTGTGCGTTTGCACGCCGCTTCTCACCGAATGCACAGGCAGAAAAGTCTGGTCTGCTGAAGACGTTATTCTGTAATCAGAGGGGTCACTGATGTTGGCGCTTCACATGAGCTGTTCAGCTCCTTCTGTTGGCTCTATGGGAATAGAGCCATGCCTGGAATCTAACTATCGCTGTTTTTAAGGAAATGAAACCCCTATGGGGTTTGTTTTGCAAAAATGCCATTTAACAGTTTATCACAACTTTGTAATATCTGTGCCTTGCATCAGTGGTTTTGGAACTTAGTGATTAAATAATGCCTTGTTTGTTTTTTTTGTTTGAGTTGCCAATTGTCTTTTATTTTTGGTTTTCTTTTTTTTTTTACTTTTTTCGCCCATTGTGCTAATGCCTCTGGGCATGAATCCTGCAGTCCCACACACAGGGACGGCGAGATAGTGTAGCTAGTCTCTCCAATACAATTGTCTCTTTTCCCACTCTGCGGAAATATACAGCCCGCAGGAGAGGTTCTGCGCTGATTGGGTGAGAGGCAAGCCCCTCTCCACAATGCTGTGAACCGGCAGGCACCCAGGAAACCTTTAAAGGACCATTTTTAGAACTTTTAACACTTTGTAGGATTTCGAGAAATCGTGCTCATTTTGCGCCATCACTGTGCTCTCCCAGAAGCTATCTACACAAGTGACTATAAATAAAAACCTGCAAACTCCAGCTTACAGGGCTCAGTCTGTTAAATGTGTTTTTTAATAAAAAATGCAAAAAACATTTTTTTTAAAATGAGCCTTCCTTTACTCGTCACCGTGCACGCTTGTTTAAGGCCCAAGGCTTAATGTGTGGTTCCGATTGATTTCGAAAAAGCGAATTCAGTGTCAGTAATAAAACGTCAATGATGCGTTTCTAAACCCACACTATCTTCTGTCGTTTCAGGTCATCATCGAGAGATACAAGGGCGAGAAGCAGCTTCCCATTCTGGATAAAACCAAGTTCCTTGTTCCAGACCACGTCAATATGAGTGAGCTTATCAAGATCATCAGGTACCACGCCGTTTAATCGACGTTTGCTTCATCAGCACACAAGCTGCAGGTTTTTCACACTGAACTTGGGTTGGCACCGAGGGTTTCTCTTTAGAAGAGTAGTCATTCCTGCCCTACATGGAATTCAAACATGTTTATAAACCAAACTAATTGAAAACTCTCTATGTGTTTGCAAAAACACAATACGTCAACAGAAATATAACTGAGTGTTTGTGAGTAGTTCCAGGAAGTCCTGGCATGCTTGTAAAGTGCCAACTGGGTGACAAAACCTGAAGTTGATAAACAGTTTGCATTGTGTCCTGTTGCAGCCGCTTTGACCCCCATTTAGAGTGAAATCAATGTGTCAGAACCACATTGGTTATATTACATGCGCGTTTTAACCGCGTTCCGTTTTAAATACGATTTGCTGGCACATCTCCCCAGCTACTGAACTAATGAGAAGCCTTGAAGGTTGAAGTGTATGTTTTAAAGGGTTCTTGTATTGCAATTTCTGCCCAGTGCACCCTGTACCGACTACTGCCTGCTGAGACTTGATTGCATCACAGAGCTTGTGCAAGCCGTTGTGCACTGACTTACATCAGGTTTAGTAACAGGATACTATTTTTTTTTTCTTCTTCAGTTACTGTGACAGAGAAAGTAGGTCAGAGCAACATTTGTCTAGTGTCCCCAATGTACAAGCTTTAACGGCTTTTCAGTTCTGACCTGCTGTTATAATTTTGAGATCGCAAGTTGAAAGGAGCAGTTAATGAGAACTGTGTACTTGGCACAAATGATCTACAGCATCTGAATACTTCTTATATTTGGTGACTCCAGCCTAAACCTTGATTATACTTCACTCATGAGATAAGCAACCTGCTGAACAATCTGTTTTTTTGGCATTTGGCCACTAGGAGGCGCCTGCAGCTGAACTCCAACCAGGCATTCTTCCTTCTGGTGAACGGCCACAGCATGGTGTCTGTATCCACGGCCATCTCCGAGGTATATGAACGGGAGAAAGACGAGGATGGCTTCCTGTACATGGTCTACGCCTCGCAGGAAACCTTCGGGGAGAACACCCTGTAATGACCCAAGCCGGTCAGGCCCTGACGACGACAACACAAACCCTGTCCCTGATCCCAATCGCCTAGATATAAATATCCCTGAATCCCCTTGCCTCACCATTAAACAAGGCAACAAGGAAACGTAGAAAACATTTCCTCCGTTCTGCCAAAGGAACCCCAAAGATAGAGCCCCATCCCCATACCACCCCACTGCTCTGTACAGGTCACCGATAAATGCGAATGTTGAACCAGTACCCTGTAGGTTGTTCTGACTGAGTGTACAGGTAGACCTAACCCACAGTTCAACTGGCTTATCGAGGGTGTAGCTGTGTTTTTAAAAGCATTGAGCTTGGACTAATGCCCCATTATGGACAATGGAAACACTTGCCCCTCAAACTCTCTTTTTGAGCCCAGTTGCAAATTTGTTGAAAGCACATTTTCATAGCGCCATTGCAGACAAATTCCTAACAAGCGGTTTTGTGGGACAATAAAAACACCATCTGAACGTTTTTGAGACGGGTGCATGTCACCACTGTTGCCATAGCATGTTGTTTTTATAAATAAAATAAACTTTCTGTAATTGCTAGTTTATAATATCTCCCCAACACCTTGGGCCTGGGCCAAATAAGGGCAACTATGCAGTGTTCAATGGGCACAGTCATAATGCAAAACTCATCACGACCGACCCGTCTCTTTCTGTTTCTGTAATGGAAAAAAAACGCGTTTTAAGTGAAGTCTATCTGCCTTGTAAAGTGTCTTTCCTTAGTCCTCTAAAACTGTAGAACTCTGGGAAAAATTCACTGTGCTGCTGAAGATCTGTTAGATTGTAGAATAAGAGTCTCTGCACAGAGAAAACGAAAGTAAAAGTCCTATATATAGAGAGAGCATGCATGGACCTGCAAGCTTGTAAAGGGTCAATAGAGAGGGGTCACCCGGAGTAGAGAGGGGTCACAGGGGTCACCCGGAGTAGGACTGGGAACTGGTCCTGAAACTGGCTGCCTGCCAGTCCACTCAACACAAAGGAACTTGGTCAGACTGACCCCTCACTGCCCCGGGCTCTGCGTGCTTTTAGAATATTCAATTTAAGTCGAGACGATCGTTTTACTCCTTAACGTGTGCCGTGGTTTCCGTTTCCTTCCATCTCCTTTTACCAGTTAGATGCCTTTTATCGTAAGCTTTCTTGAAAGTTCATCTATTTTGTTTTTATTTCACGTTTGTTTTTATCCCACCCCCCTTGTACAAATAAACGCTATAAATGTTGTGAGATACGAATGGACAGGAGGAACGCTGCAATTCCTCTGTTTACTGCTTTTACTGCTATTCACAGCAATATCATGCTTCTTTTTTCTTGTATTTATGCTGGTATTTTAAAAGAAATAAAAGTATACGTATACATTTGCGTTTGTGTGACCTTTTGACCACTCGTATGGACGTTACACAAGCTGACAACAAGCTGCGATAACTAACACACTAACTGTGGATAGTAGTTTATTTATATACTGTCATGAATATTGAATATATATGAATGTTACACTATCCTAAACCGTTATCCGTGGGTAGGGTGAGTCCGTGCTCTGGCAAGCTATCAATACTGAAGAATGATATTCTACTTCCACTTGTTTAACTTTCATAAATTTGCAAAGCAATATATGCTTCTAAATGCTCAGTGAAATGAACACACTGCAATATGTAGACTGGGTAGGCATGTCTAAATGACTAAAACAACTGAAATCCGCACTTTGTAGAGTTGTCGTTTGTGCGATTGTGTGTGTAGCCAACAGGGGGCGACAACGAGCAAAGTCCTGCCGGTTTTCAACCACCGATCATGCGGTCACAAATGGCAGATAAAATGAGCCATTGAGCCGCTCACTTTCTCTGGCCGTGCGACGGGGGTCAAACACAACAGTTCGGGCTGGGAAAATGCTTTTCTCCACGCAGTGCGCTAGCACTTTCACTGGCCGTGCGACTGGGATCCGTCAAACACAACAGTTCGGGCTGGGAAAACGCTTTTCTGCACGCAGTACGCTAGCACTTTCACTGGACATCGCATGAGACACACTCTGTCAGACTGGAAGGGCGGGGGAGAGAAGGCTTCCAATTCCACTGACTGGTTCACATGGAAAGGCGGCACCGTCTTTCGTAGAAAGGCAGGGTGAGGCCCGCAGGGTAAGCACTGACCTCCCATATGAGACGAGCGAACAATTCACTTGTTCGCTTGGCGGGAGTAATCGCTAACAAGAAGGTCGTCTTAAAAGTTGAGCTGTGAGATAAAAGGCTTATTCCCTTGAGCACAAGGAGAATAGGAGAAATTTTCTCAAGGCTTGTTAGCTTGAACTTCCACTAGGGAATAATGTTCGTCTGCCCCTTTAACAAAACAGTTTAGCCAGAAACTGCTCCGGGATAAACCGAATCCACTTCACGCCTTTATCCTGCAGGTAGTGGAGTATCATCCCAGTGACGGGACCTTCATCCCGCGCCATGCCACGCGACTGTCGGATTTCCCCTCACTTTTAACCGTACAGGGGACAAGTGGAGGCAACCCTAGCGCATTGCAGGGTGTCACATTACAACCTGAGCCGCTCTGGGGCCAAACCCAAAGCTGTGGGCTAGCCGGGTTTGTGGTGCCCAACCCGGCAACTGACGGAGAAGGTTGCAGCGATTGGTTAGTTTCCATGGAAGGCCACACATCCGGGTCGACAGGGTCGACGTGGTGCCCTCAGACTTAGGCTACTTCCTGCCTGATCTAATCGAGGCAAAGCAGAAACAACACCACCGGGGGGTACAAGGGGGAGGGGCAAGATGTCCAAATGATGCACTGACTCCTCTATCCCAAAGCCTGCATGTCTTTCTGTAGTGAACCAGCGGGTCGGGTCGGGTCGGGTCGGGTCGGGTTTTAGGACTTTAAGGGAGCTGAAAAACAAGTTTTAACTCAACTTTTGAAAACTTACACAGTGAAACAAATGAGGGACAGACACACTCACACTATTTCACACCTTGTGCGTGTCTTCTGTCCGTCTGTCTGCCCCTATCCATCACAGCGTGGTGGAATCCCATTTCACATGCCCAGTACCCGTACGGGGCAACTCAGAATTTCACTCCTTAAAATTTGACATTTGAAAAATTTTAATGCTTTTTTACAAAAGAATGACTTTCAAACATAGAAAATGTACATTTCTTAAAACATTCTAGTTTCTTTCTGAACTGAGTAATAAAATACAAAAAAGGTGATTTTGCAGGTTCAAATCAGCTGCATGTTATTAAATACTTGTGTTTTCCTTAAGCGCAGAAAAATTTTTTTTTTTTTTTTTGTTTTTTTTTTTTTAATATAAAGATACATGCAGCCGAGTGAATATACAAAATTTTGCATTGAAATGAGAGGTTTCAAACCCCTTTCAAACACGCTCAAATACACACATAATGCTTTATCAAGCTTGACAAACAAACAGAGGCCTACACTCCAGTTACCCACTTTCGGAGGTGCTAGTATTCTTAGAGCACAGGCAGGAGAAACTAGACAAGGAGTTGGATCGGCAGAGATCCCAGGTACACCAACGCATGCCAATAAGTGTCTCACCCTTGTAGGCCCCCTAAAGCTTTGGACAGAACTCACCATTAAACCCGCCTTCAGTGGGCGGGACTAAAAACATAAACGTCCAACTTGATTCGTACCTTCCAAACAGACGTAGCGTTGACTTGCCGGCGTCCGTGCCCCTTATTCGCTCAGATGCGCATTTGTCCGTTAGGGCGACCGTTGCCTCGCTCCTGCTGGTAAATGAAATTTAGCCGACGCTATTTATCACAAGTCTATAGATTCCGTAATAGGAAGTGCTACATAGCAGAAAAAAACGTGTCCAAGGCTTGAGCAAAGAGACGTGACCAGCGGAAAAGGCACACAGAGAACTTGTAGTGTATGGTGCAACGGAGTGATGGATTATGGGGATGGAGGATGACTTCAGAAATGACTAGGACCAAATTAGGAGGGCGCGAAATCCCCGTCCAATGGTACAACAGCCGCTGTGGCACTGGGACCCCACCACAAACATCCATTTAACTCATTATTCATTTTTCTTTCAGTACCATAATAGATTGCTTTCAGCTGGATTGCGTTGCCACCGCTGCGTTGCATTAAGGAGACCCTATACATTTGGCTAAATTCGACAGTTAAGCTATCTTCCAGGGCTGAGAGAGGTCCCCAACCTTCCGAACTCCACCAAGGGGTGTTTCAGACCCCAGCCACCGCGTTTCCTGAACACATGCAGGAACCCCTTGTAACAAGGACTCTCTCTGGCTTCTCCGTACCACACGTGTCCAGGACAGCTGTGGGAGGAAATGTTATTGTTTATATTTACAATCCCGCAGGGTCGCTCCGCAACATTTGGCGGCTAGTGTATAAAATAAAAAAATAAAAAAGGTCTGAGGTCTGAGAACCGTTGATGAAGTTTGATTATATCGCTTTGAAAAGAGTCTTCCACCCATCACACAGGATTTAGCTGAACCACTCACAGGTCCTCCAGGCCTCTCATTTTCTCTTTCGTTTTGGCATGAACTGCGTTTTATTTTTGAAAAGTTTCTTCCGTCGTCTTGTTTCCTATTCACAAAAAGCCCCGGTAATGCAAACGGTCGCTGGTTTGCCAGAGTACCTGCGCGGCGCGACCGCAGCGCGACCGCCACCAGCTCTTCGGTTCGTTTGAGATTTCCTGAGGGGGGGCGGCGGCGGGGGTCAAAGGTCTTGGCAGCGCTGGACTGCTCCAGTAGAGAGAAGCTTCCCCGCGATGAGAACATGCATACCACACACAAAACAAGGGCTTAACACAACTAACTGACATTTTGAGTGAGATGCATTCCTTCACATAAAACAAAAGCAGAATACACAGCTATTAAAATGTCATCACCTGGTCGTAATTCAGGTTAGTTTTAGATGTATCGAACGTGTGCATTAGCAAACAAACCGCTTTAAACCTACGTACGTAGCTAATGAAAGGGTGACAATGCTGTGTCCTAGATACAGCCTGATAGCAACATTTAGCTATTTGCTATCTAAGGTCAACATGGAAAATGCTAGCACCTTAGTAAATGTTTTCTGGTGACTTAATGCTAAAGCCAACCTGACTATTTTACAACAGTTCCTCTTGTTTTCCTGAGACATCCCCAAAACTAACACCAGTAACCAGCAACAATATTGCCCGATAGCAGAATCAAACAGGTCTTCATCAACCTGGATTTCTGGACACAGAACTGCATCGGGAACTGTAATAAGAACTTAGAAAAAGAACCGTAGAAAAGAATTGCATCAATGCTGGTTTAAGCCAGAGCAGTCCCTTCGCTTGGCTTGAGCTGGGTTGAAAAGATTACTACAAACAGGATACAGAAATCAGGCTTCTTACACTTCTCCCGGTTCAAATCAACCAATGAAAGGGAACCGTTGAGAACGCAGCCCACACAATAAAGGGATTAGAGATGCAGTACCAGCTATGTTCAATAAAAAAGGAACCCTTAAAAAATGTACTACCTGTTATAATACTACCTACTCCACTGTACCTTTCCACTATAGAGGAATCCATGAGTTTTCACCAGTAATAATGATTGTGCAAGCCCTAACACACACACACACACACACACACACACACACCATGGCAGACCTGCACTTGATGACCCATTCCAATGAGGTTTGATAATTTCTTCAAATTTCCTCACATAATCTTCATCTTGTGGCCCACGTCCCACACTAACGATGGGACATTTCCTGGGGGTCCTTAAAGAGCCCCTTTGGATGGAGGCGTAAGACACATCAGCAGGGAGGGGTGACTCTAGGCCCTAGTCTCCAGAGTCCTGACTCTCAGACGGGGGAGCGTACTTCAGCCGAAAGTTTCCTGAAACAGAGCATCCTCAAATCACCACTTTCGTCCTTGTTAAAAATCTGCCCTGCCATAATTTCTTGGTTGCAACACCGTGTCCGTTATTACTGCCACGAAGGCCTTCATTTATGAACCCTGCACCAAAAGAATTGTTTGTTTTTTTCAACTGAGTTGAGCATGCCATTCCTAAACTGAACGATTATAACTGTCAGTCATGCATTAAAAACACAGAGAGCGATCGCAGCCCTCGAGCTGCAGTACCTTGCTGGGCGGCGTCCATGGGCGGCTGCCTGCAATCCTGTGCCCAATGTCCACTCAACCCGCAGTTGTAGCAAGATACATTCCCCACCTTCTTGTGCTCGACGCCTCCATTTCCCATCATTCCCTGAGGCTGATAGACTCCAGCCCCAGCCCCGAGGAAGCCCTGCATCGGTGGCAAGACAAGACCAGGCTGCGTCTCGTGGGGCAGGCTACTGCTGTACAGGGGCGGAGCCACCAAGGGGTAGGAGAAGGAGGAGGCGGTGCCACTATGCTGAGGGGGGTGTGGCCCGGCCAGCAGCGGGCTAAGGTGCAACAGGGGCCCAAGTGTGAACACAGACGGTCCTGAGAAAGGGTGCTGGAAGTAACCGGCATAGTTGGCCGACAGCGCACTGTAGGAACCGCAGTTACCACTGCAGCCACAGGAGCTGCAGACGCAGACCGACTGCTGCGAACCGGGCCCCCCAGAACCCGTCTCCGTGGAGACGGGGCTCGAGCCCAGCTGGGCCGGGTTCCCGTGCACCGCGATGACGTTGAGGCTGGAGAGAGGCGGGGCCACAGAGCCGCTTTTTACGCAGTACGCGTTGTCGGCCACTGTCGTCACAGGAACGCTGCTCACCGGAGGGAAGCCCGGCCAGGCGGCGGAGGAGGAGAAATGTCCCATACGGTGGGGCGAGACGGGGGGAACGGAGGGGGACAGCTGCGGTTGGAGGAGGGGCCCCGACACCTGGTGCAGGGTGTTAGAGGTGGCGGTCAGTGCGGTGCTAGTCTCCACCACCAAGCTGGAGGAGGACCGAAGCACTCCCAGGGGCCCTGGGGGACCGGAGCTGGGGCCACAGCTGGAGGCGGACGCCGTGCTGGAGGCGGGGCCAGAACTGGGGGCGGAGCCTGAGCCATCCTGGGGGAGGGGCAGGTGCATCTCCAGACTAAGGCCAGGGAAGCAGCTCTCCAACTGTACTCCGATCCCCATCCCCGAACACAGGGGTTTTGCGTGCTCGTCCGAGCACAGCGGTGAGAGGATGGGAGGGGGGCGGGGCTTACGGGGGGAGGCCACCACGCGCCCAGAGGGCCGGAGGGACAAGGCAGGTGGAGGCAGTGCAAGATGGTAAGAGTTAGGGGAGGTGGAGGGATCATTTTGGACAGGTAGAACCTGTGCAGTAGGTCGGCTCAGTCCAGTCGTAACTATGTGGCTCGGGAACGTACCAGGCCGGTCCCTCTCACCTTGATCTGACCCTGGATCCACACCTGGGGCAAGGGACAGAACTTAATGAAGCACACACACACACACACACACACACACACACACACACACACACATATATATAATCCAATTTAAAAGAGTCCGTAATACACAAGTGCTATGCAGCTGTGCTTACGTCTGCGGGGATCTTTGGCCCTCTCGTAGGATTGGTCCCGGGGAGCCATGGGGCTAGAGGGAGAGCTGGAATACCCCGAGGAGGAGCTGCTGTCCCGAGCGAAAGGGTGCGAGTTGGTCTCCACCTCCACACGTAGCTCTACGACAAAGAACCCGTGACTGTCAGAACACTGTGCTCCACACTCTCTCACTGGTATTGCTGCCCTGTTGAGGGTGTGAGTTACCCGTGTTGCTGCCCTGTAGAGGGTGTGAATTACCCGTGTTGCTGCCCTGTAGAGGGTGTGTGTTACCCGTGTTGCTGCCCTGTAGAGGGTGTGAGTTACCCGTGTTGCTGCCCTGTAGAGGGTGTGAGTTACCCGTGTTGCTGCCCTGTAGAGGGTGTGTGTTAGCCGTGTTGCTGCCGTGTTGAGGGTGTGTGTTAACCATGTTGCTGCCCTGTAGAGGGTGTGAGTTACCCGTGTTGCTGCCCTGTAGAGGGTGTGTGTTACCCGTGTTGCTGCCCTGTAGAGGGTGTGTGTTACCCGTGTTGCTGCCCTGTAGAGGGTGTGAGTTACCCGTGTTGCTGCCCTGTAGAGGGTGTGAGTTACCCGTGTTGCTGCCCTGTAGAGGGTGTGTGTTAACCATGTTGCTGCCGTGTTGAGGGTGTGTGTTAACCATGTTGCTGCCGTGTTGAGGGTGTGGATTACCTGTGTTGCTGGTGGTCTGGAGAGAGGCCAGAGGGCTGACGTGGTTGGAGGGGTTGACCCTGGCCACCCCACTGCAGGGCATGGGGAACTGAGACACCACATACCTCTTCTCTGACTTTTCCTTCTCCCGGCTGGAAGAGAGAACATCACCAACCGTCATCGTCATCATAATCATCATCACGAAAAAAAGGTTGCAAAGATAAAACTTTGGTGGAAGCAGTATGTAATGCGTACGGCTGTGCAGTCTGCAGTGTTTTGGATGTTGAGAGAGCAGAGCAGTAGCAGAGTGCAGAGAGAAACATGTCTGTGAAACTGTAGCACGCAGGGGGCAGTAACGTCGATTGTGCAGTATTTATGCTTCAGAGTGTTGACTGCCGAGTGTGAGAAAAGCCTGATGTATTCCTTTCCCCCCGGGGCAGATACCGGCGCCGGTGGTGGTTTACCATGCCAATCTATCCCATTCAAGGGCATCTTAATCTTTAAACGACCCATCTATTCCTGCAGCGTACATGTTATCAATGGATGGTGGAACCCATCCTATGAGGTTCAGGGATGAATTATGGTGGAACCATCACCCATCCTATGAGGTTCAGGGATGAATTATGGT
>JAOYSI010002189.1:0-16296 GCA_025775065.1 Hiodon alosoides
AAACGTTCAAGTTCTGTTTGTTTTTAACATCTTTAATTTGAACAGCTCTCATAAGGATTAATGAGGCCAACTGTAATACAGTTCTTATTTGTTGTAGAAATGCTTATCACACTTATCACACATGGATTAAAATAACTTTGTTGATGTTTTTTTATTAGTAGTGCTCTTTAAAATGTAAATCGTTACACTTGCACAGTGTCTTAAAAAAAAAACCTTTGCTAATAATTGGAATAGACTAATTATGAAGATATAATCAAGACGTCCTGAAAATAGCCAGCATTTTCTTTTGAGCAAGAGCTTTCTAATCTAATTAATGAGCGGTATGAATATTAGTGGTCTGACGGCGCTATGAAAACCTGTTGTAGCTCTCTGTTTATTACAGCATGCACTGCAGTAAGAGCGATGACGTCACTGGACTCGCACAGCTTCCCTCCTGGGTTCATCCCACCAATCAGCAGTTCCTCTGACACTGTATGCTTTTCAGCATGGCCTCGAGCCACGCCTTTCAATTGCGGGAGTTATCAGTTTGCGTGGATCCCTTTTAGACTGTTTAGATGGGTGCGCATGGGTACACGCGTGCGCATTTAGAAGAACGAGGATTGCGAAAGGTATTCTCGTTTTCCCCTACTGAAAGCGTATTCTTGTTTGACAGATTGTTTTTTTTTTTTTTTTTTTTAATTAAATCCTGCAAGTTATTCACGCTTTTGGGGACCCAAAGTCGGTAATATTCCTTTAAAATGAAATCTGGCACGGTGAATAAATGACTTGCACACAGTCAGCGCCGGTGATTTAATGTTACCGTAGGTCGTCTCTCCGCCTGCCTCCCCGTTGTTCCTCCCTAATTTAAATGAATGGAAGGCAGCAGCATTGGACAAAAGAGGACCGAAATGGCGCCGGCATTCAGGGAAATGATCGTTAAATTAGGACACGGTGGATATCTGTGCAGGATGGAAATCTCGGACCACGCCGGGCGGGGAGGGAAAGGGCCTATGAGGCGCCCGGGCTGCGATTTAGCTGACAAATCAATTTACACCTCCAGCGTTCCCCTGCCTGTAATTTGAATGGAAGTGGGAGAGACACTTGACTCACAGCGGGGGGTGGAGAGTGTGAGTGAAACGAGGAAGAAGCAGGATGGGGCGTTTAGCCCCCCTGTGTGTTTGTGAGTGAAGTGAGGAAGAACCAGGGTGAGACATTTAGTCCCCCTGTGTGTTTGTGTGAAGTGAGGAAGAAGCAGGACGGGGCATTTAGTCCCCCTGTGTGTTTGTGTGAAGTGAGGAAGAAGCAGGATGGGACATTTAGTCCCCATCTGTTTGTTAGTGAAGTGAGGAAGAAGCAGGATGGGGCATTTAGTCCTGTGTGTTTGTGAGTGAAGTGAGGAAGAAGCAGGGTGGGGCATTTAGTCCCTCTGTGTGAGTGAAGTGAGGAAGAAGCAGGGTGGGACATTTAGTCTCAGTTGAGTGTGTGTCTGTTCGTGCCCAACATCCCCAGTGAAAGACACATTTAAACGGACACTGACCCGCTGGCCCCTGTGCCTGCTGTATTCTCTGCCCTGAGAGGATATTCTCCGCGAGTAATTTGTCCTGCTGCTGAGTGACAGACGAGGCCTATGAGTTAGACACGTTGCCCAAAGTAAGGGTTTAAGAGTAAGAGTGTTGCTTTTCAGAAAAGTAGTGTGCTCTACCTTGAACTAAAGTCTTCTGGGAAGGATAGTCTAGCATTAGGCCTGTCTGTCCTTTTGTGTTGCATGATAACATTTTATTCAGGTCTTTGACTAAGTCGCAGTATTTTTGTATTCTACTAGATTATTGGATTAAAATAAAGAATTGAAACGGCCAATAACACTGCCTGAACCTCTGAGTTTTAGTGTTCGGTTGGCTTGAGTAAAAGGAAGTCTGCCTTCATACTGTGTTTTTGTTCCTCAGCAGAAAGCCAGCATTAAAAAAGCGTTCATCAAAAATGGTCATTCATAAAAACCATTAGCTCATGCCAATTCAAACCGTTTTAATGTGTATGAAGGGTACTATTTTCTAAAAATCGTCCGTTTTTAAAAATGAATTAGATTTGTGCATTGGTCTGCATTAGCTACACATCTTGAGTGAAGTTAATGAAGCCACAAGTATGTTTTTGACTTCATAGCTCGTGAAGTCATTACACTGGTTGAGGCTTGTAAGGAGAGGATGTATATTGTAATAACTGAAATAACGTTGCCGGGAAAGAAAGGTTGTTCTGTGCTAACGCGCTGCCCTCAGGATCAGTGCATGTTTTGTTCCCTTTCATTAGAGACAAACTAGCGTCGCTATTTGCATAAGCAAACCATATGCGGAGCCACGTAGCTTGTATATATTTGTTTTTTAAGATTGCTGTTAAATTACCTTCATTACCTTGGGTTTTAACAAATTTGCCACTGGCTCTAGGCCTCCGTGCGCAATCGCTGTGCGTTGGATAAACAACACAGTTCCCTGTGGTGGGTAATACTGTCACCTTCGCCGGGTGGGTTGGTAATTACGCTAGCGCGCCGCCGATTGTTTAGTATCTCGCACATGGTTGTGAACGGAACCGCTCCAAGTGTGGAACAGTGTTGTTTATACCTGTGGTTTTGGTCTCTGC
Organism: Hiodon alosoides; assembly: GCA_025775065.1. Taxonomy (NCBI): domain Eukaryota; kingdom Metazoa; phylum Chordata; class Actinopteri; order Hiodontiformes; family Hiodontidae; genus Hiodon; species Hiodon alosoides. The sequence continues at coordinate 2,608 of JAOYSI010002189.1, forward strand.
CGCAGAAATATTTAGCATGGTTGTACCCTGCTTGTGCATGTGTCTCTGCTGGGTGTAGTTTTAGGTTTAATCCTTCCATTAGGGATTCGCTGTACTTTTTTTCTAGGGAAAGACTAGGCTTTGACACAATGCTAACAACACACTAAAATATTTCTGAAATCACCTAAATAATAAACACATTAAGCCCTTCTCTTGCGCGGAGCCCCCCGGGACTCACTTCTTCAAGGCCTGAATAATCGTCCTTGGAGGTCGGCAGGGGCGGTTGAGAAGTAGAACGGAAACCTGAGCCACGTCTTTTAAAGAGTGTGTGGTGCACTGAATGTAAAATGTCATCCATTAGACGTGCAGAACTGTTCTCCTCAGCCCTGGGCAATTGGTTTTCCACCCAATGTCATGCAACAGAGGGAGGACTCCTGTGGGCGGCGTCGGTGGTCCGAGCTTTTCCCGAGCTGCGCGGCGTCGGTGGTCCGAGCCTTTCCCACTGTAATTGTATTCATCAGGGTCTTTATGGAGGGCCAGGGAGAACCAGCTCTCCTGACGGCCTTCTCCCAGTGCTGGCGTGCCTCTCTGTTCTTGCCGACTGTAATGAAATGTGGCACTGTGAATAGCATTCCTGCTAATTAAAACACGCTTCAGTGCACACACTGTAATGAGAACACAAACGATCTCTGCCTTCTCCTGGGAGGGAGGTTTTTATTTTTTTGACTTTCTTGCCCCTCGCCCTCCGAGAGAGAACTTTTGATGCGAGTGGGATAAAGGGTGTTTGTTCCCTTCATCTCCCCCTCCTCCTGCCTGTAGCGTTTTCACTTCTGGTTAGGTATGGTTTAGTGTGAGGAGTCATCTGCAGATCAAACCTGTCATAGTGTAGATTTGGATTTCGTTATTTATTATCTACTGTGAAAAGAGACGCATCCTTCTGAAAACACCTCGTGTCGATACACTCATCTCTTAACCTTGAGGATATACATGAATGTGGCATCTACAGTTGACTGCTGGGCTTTTTTAGTTTGGACGTTGGCTATTCAGCTGGATGACTTTGGACTTCCCTGTAGATATCCCAGGCATTGGCTGCCGTCACCACCTCTCAAATTCTGTCTGTTCGGTGTGGTTTCTTGCGCGGCTTCTGAATCATGATGTCCATCATGCTTTGTCAGACAGGGTGCCCCACACGGCATTCCCCGTTGGATCGCCGGCACAGCCTTTGCGCTGTGTAGCCACGGCGTTCTTGTCAGGAGCCCCGCCTCAGACCTCTAGCACCTCCCTTTGTCATAGCCAGGTATTCACGAGCAGCTATACCTTAACTGTCGTTTCAAATGGCTTAAAAATGTGATTGTCATTATCGGGTCTCCTTGTAGAGGGTTGAGGGTGATGGGCAGCCCTAATCAGAGCAGAAATATACCACCTTACCCCATAGTGCACCCGGTCAGTTGTGCTGCGCAGCGCAGTTCCTGCTGGTTCTGATTAGCCTGTCGTCTTCCTTTCTCCTCAAAATCTCTGTAGGGGTACCACTTCCCTGACAACCTCGGCCCTTAAGCTGATCTGTGCCTCCTGCCGCATAATCTGCCGTCAGTCTGTACACACCGCTCGCAGTGCCAAACCTACATAAAACCATGCTCGGAATGTGAAGGGAGTCTCCCGAACACCCTGGTCGGTGTAGCCTTGCCACGTCGCAGGATGCTCGGGGCGCTGTAGTCTGCGGCATAGCTGAGCGCCCAATGTCCTCAAGGGTGCTGGTGGAGCCCAGTGCCCCATATTTTTATCAAACGTGCTCCTTCTCCTCCTGTCGATCCATGTAATTGGACTCTATTTCAGTCACTGGTGGTACTTCCTGCCAATTCAGGCCCCTGAGGTAATGTTTATGCCTCTCGGTGTGGAGGGTAGAATTTTACCTCCTGGGTAGAACTCCTAGGCAGTCACAGTCAAATTGGAATAGTCGCTCGTTACTTCCACATAGGCAGTAAACCAAGACAGATGACTTAACCACCGACCCCCACTGCTTGGGAAGGAAGGATTTTTACTAAATTCACATGTTGCTGTTGAAGTCTTTTTTTGAAGACATTTGTGTCATTCTGACAAATTTATAAGGTGAACCCACAATCTCGTTTTCTGACAATGTGTTTTACTCTCTAAAGGTCAAACCAATTCCATGCCTTTGGTCTAGTGAATTGTTCTTATGGACATACGACAGTTGAAACATGGTGTAGGAAGGTCATGGTAATCCTGCTCATATCATTTACCGTATGTGACCGTACAACTGACGTAGCACCTCCTGGGCTGGGCTGGGGTGGGTCAAATCGGCAGGGTTTCTCTCTGCTCGACCTGGGCGATACCGTTTTGGGAGAAACGTGCCTGTCCTCCAATCAGCGCTAAACCGCTCATACAATCTGTGTTGCCTGCTCTGTGGGGGGAAAAAAGGTGGGTAACTAGTTGTACCCCCGCACCCTCCCCTTGTGTGTTGATGGGAGTCATAGCGATGAGCCGCAAAGCATCAGCGTAACCGGGGACAACCAGTACGAATAGGCGATTCTCAATTCGTCAAGAAAGGCTTGACTTTTGGTCATGCGCTGCACAGCGTCTGCATTGTTGGAAAAAGCTGCCTTTATCGCTGTATCGTGGGCTGGTACCTGCTAGCTAACGCTAACATGCCCTGTTCCTTTTCGCTGTGCATGCCATTGGGGTATGAATGGTTGGACGGATCACATATAAGTGAGTGAACCGCCTCGTTTCTTACACCATTTGTTAGTGCCCACCTTGAACAGCTCTGATCCCCCCCCCCCCACCACCTTCCCTTAACATGCCACTAGCATGTGTTTATGTCCCACTTACAGAGGGAAAAGCCAGTCCCTCTCAGTTTGATTAATGGCAAAGGTAGGCTGGAACAGCACCACTTCGTCGACGTGCAGAAATTAATGTCGCCCATTTTCTGACACCTGTGAAGCTTCCATGTAAAGCTGCTTTGGGCCAAGGGGGAAGGGGTGACATTTGTTATAATAAGCAGAGGCTGAGGTCTGGCTCCGGCCTGAATCCACCTCTGGCTCCCCACCGACGCCAAGCAGCTCGTCAAATGTGGCAACCGAGTGTCAGGCTGCACCTTACAGTGAGTTCTCTTCCCGCAGAGAATACACCAGCACAGCAAATTGCCAGTGATGGCTTAGAGCGACATCCATCTCCAGTAAATTTATTTTATTTTATTTTTTTGCTGCTGTAGTGTTTTTTCCTCTTAAAGCGCATATTGATTGCGTTTACCTCGGTTGACCACTAGCCCCGTTTACTGATTACTGCACAAAAAAAAGGTTGCATTCCCACAGTCCTCTGATGGACCAAAAAACATGTTTAGCACTATGAGGTGCTATTGCAGCCAGAGCTCTGGGCTTCCCGGGGTGTGACGCTCATCCATCCAGCTTTCTTACCTGCTCTGAGATGTCTTAACTTTGGGTGGCTATACTGACCTGTGGCCAGTTTACTCGGAACTGCATTCTTCCCGTGTGTCCCATTGGTGTTTAATATTGGTGGAGTAGCTGGTGGAACAGCCTGCTTTTAAACGGCAGTATCTCCTACACTTCGTAATATTCGTATTGTTCTACTCGCTCCAGCTGGACTGTTATTTATCTATTTAGTTATTTTTATTTTGCCCCGTCATTGGATTAAATTGACCTGACTTGGGTCTTGTAATTATGATAATTATCTTGCATTTGCCAAGCAGTGACAGTTCTGGCCGCAAAGACAAAGGCTAAACTTCCAAGCATGGTAGGTACAGTTGCAAGGTTCTGCCACTGAGGCGAAGCACGGCGCACGTCCCGGCAGGCCGCGTGCGTCTATGCCCATCGTTCTGCCCGCTCCTTTTTCTGGCCATACATGAATGTCCGTTATATTTCTGTTCAGTCTGTCGTATAGACAGCATTTCTTGTACTTTTAGCGATGTTCCCCTGCATTTTCAAAGCGGAACGTTGAAATCCGGCCACTTCCGCTCTGCACGGGATTGGCAGCTGGATTTGGCGCCACCCCATTTTTTTCAGGCTCGTAGCACGGCCCTCACTCGTCCCTCACTCGTCCCTCATCGTTTCCCTCTCGCTAGCCTTTAGTGCTTTCCGAAGCCGTCATCACTCATGACAGCCCCCGACCGCTGTGCACAGCAGGTTTTACGAGCTTTCTCTGTCCTGGCTCTGGTCGGGCGTGCAGGCTGCAGAGGTCAGGTTCACACTGGCGTTTGAATAGTCTATAATGCCTCACTTAGTCATGCTGGACCTGTTTCCTCTTTATTTTCATGTCCGTCATAATTCCTGGCCTTTAGGTGTAGCCTGTCACCATGGCATTTCAGATAGCCTCATGTTCCATATTCATGTGTAATGTTAACGTTCAGTTTAAGTTAAAGTCCGGCAGTGAATACAATGTAGGGGCAATTTAAGCTACGAGATTTTCTGGGTTTTCCGGCTCACTACAGCATGTCCGTAACCTCGACACCTTTGGCCGCTTGAGTTCAGACATGTGACGCCAGCCCCCCCCAACCCCCTAACATACATGTGTGCTGTTTGGACTGGAAATGAGCTGAATTTAGCCCAAAGGAGATCCGGTTACGTAAAGGTCCACTCTCCCTCCTCATTGTTCTGGTCTCTCTCACTGCCCGCTCGCTCGCTCTTTGAGCAGGCTGCCTATTTCACAGTGCATGCCCTGGATAGGTACAATGCCCTGAGCAGGGAAGCATGCCTGTAGTGCTAAGCAGATCCCTGCTGTGACCTAACAATGACATTGTTTGGCACTTAGGCCTTTTATGTCTTTTTGATCAGTTTTATGCTGATGGATTGCTGCAGCTCAGAAGAAGCTAACGTGCGTTCCTTAAGTATGACTGGAGGTGACGTATGAAATGCAATGAACATCTGATCTGAGAAATGGCAGGAGCCGTCTCCATGGGGAAATGCATAAAGCTCTCGTTTCTGCAGGTACGGCATCGATATCACCATGGCGACTCCATGGAAACTAAATGAATGCCCGGCCAATCGCCGAAAAAAAGACTATCAATTGCCTTTTTAATTTTTGTTTCCAAAAGTAACAAACCTGTCTCTTCTGTTGAGTGCAATATGCAACTGTGTCCAGGAACACTGACGTGTGTAGATGGGTAATATGCTGTCTGTTTGATAAATGGATTATAAGCAGAGGACATAAATCAGAAATTGAACCTGCTTTTTGCTATTCCAATCCACTGAAGGCCATAGTCGTAAATCATTAGCAAGCATCTACATTTTAAGCAAATTTGACGTGGGAAGATGACAGTGTGACATTGTAAGAGATCACAAACAATTTAAGATAATGAGTTGAAAGGTTCCCGAAGGGATTCGTATTTCTCGCATCGATTTGTGGTATTCAGTTTTTTTTTTTCTTCTTTTTTTTTTTTTACCAAAGTTGATGTTGGAGGTAGGTTCCAGGATGTTGCCGGGACTTCACTACATTTTAGCAAGTTATTTTCTGTTCAAACACAGTTGATTCGTGTGTTTCGAGAAATAAATCTAATTTATTATGCAAACTGAAGTTGAGTTGAGGTTTCCTGGTGGGCAGTGGTTCGAGTGTGGAAGAACAGGAAACTCTCGACTTTAGTGCTTCCTGGCACATTGTCAGGTGGGCGTCGGCCTGTCAGCTGGGTCTCGGCTGTGGCGGTGCTGGGGGAGCCAATGAAACAGTCGGGGGCCGCCCTCCTCAGCTGAAACTGTGCAGGGGGAATCTATGAGACTGCACAAACAGGACACCCTCATTAAATATGAAACTGCTCTTTCCTTCCCCAGCGACGTGCTATTAAATATTGACTTCTAAGTGCATGTTATTCTTTACCACTGTTGAGGGGGTGCCCCCCAGACCCACACCCTAAACAAAAAGCCTGACCTGCCTTTATTCCCATCCCCCAAGTAGCGGAGTGGCAGTGGTGTGTGGGAGTTAATCAGTGTTGTGTGCTCAGTGTGGTTTCAGTTATCGCTTAGTGTCATTTACTGAAAAATGCATGCGACCCCTGCGGGGGGTTTTCTGGAACTCAGAGAGCATTTCTGAGTTTTATATTTTTATGTTTTAATCCATTGACTTTGTGCTGGCAGCAGCAGCAGCAGCCTGCCGTTACGCGAATGCGCCACTCCTAGCTCGGCCTAAAGGAGATCCGTGCACTCGCGCGGAGTGTTGTCTCGGCGCTGGCTGCTGAGCGTGTAAACGCAGTCGAAGGTGAACACGGGAGCCACGTTTCGCTGTCACGTTTATCAGTGAAATCACCACTGCAGCTGTCACGACTGTCAGACGACCTTCCGTTAACATGGAAATGGAATTTCCCTTTGAGTTCCTGTATCTGCTCCAGAAGGAGAAGGAAGTGTGCGTGATGTGGTTTACGTAGACCGAGCAGACTGCTCTCCGGTTTTATCAAGACGATTTAATGTGGATGAGTTTCAGCTACTCCAACATGGTTAACAGCAGCTCTGCTCTGATCTAGTGGGACCAATGATCCAGGGTTGCAACGGAATGAGAAATTGTGTTACGGCTCTTGTGATTTGCCTAAGCGGTTTTTATTTGGCAGTTTAATGGGCCCACCCCCCTCTGCTCCAGATCTTGTTTCTTTTTGTTATTTCTTTAAAATGCCAGTTGGTACATGCGGTGTTAACCCTTTTGCTGTAGAGATGTTACTGAATACAGCGGAGCTCGGACCACCGTTTGAGTGTTCTGCGTCAGACAATTGGGGCCTGTGTGGATCCATCCGTGTTTTTCCCTGACAGTGCGGCTTGTGGATTGAAACAGGCGTTGTCATACTTATCCCGTATCTGCCAGTTCACTCCTCCACAGGACCGCTTGCAATGAGAAACGTCCAAGTGCCTTCCCTCCCCCTCCGTCGTACCGTGGCAATCGGGGGTTAAAGGTTAACGGTGTGCTGATACTCCGGTCTGGTCTGGGAAACCAGATCCGTGCTAAGTGTGCTTTCTGGTTGTTAGCAGTTTGGCTGAGTGGTGGTGCAAGTACTGCTCAGTGAACATCTGCTGGATGTGAATCCCTTTCACAACCCTGAGCAGTTTAAATGCACAACTTATTTCACGAGCATCTGTCCTGTCCCCGCGTTCTGTAACCCCACCACCGTCTCCCTCTTTGTCGCATGTTTAGCAATTCCTATCTTCACCTCTCCACCCTGTGAAGGGACAGCACTGGTTGTAAATTTTTTAGGGAAGGCGGGCATTAGGGCGTTAGACTGTTGCAGGTTTCTGTCTTGGGCCAGCCAATGAGGACAGAGAGGTGGTGGGTGTGTGTTTAAGGGCTTGCTCACTCCTTGTCACGCGCTGTTGCCCCCCCGGCCGTCAAGATACCGAGACCAATCTTGGGCTTAGTGTCAACGCCTGCCGCGTTCCTCCATCTTGTTAATCGTTACACACGCTTAATGGTGGGGTCAATACGAGAAGTATCACTGAGCTGGTCGAATCCCCAATTATGTCCTGTGGCTGCCCTTCGTCAATGCCTGGCGTGGAACAATTTCTAACCGTCATAGTATCAAATATTAACACGCAACGACAGGGTTTTTGCTCCTTTTTTTGTCTATCGTAAGCTTTTAATTCTTAGCGAAAAGCGGTACTCTAAGAAATTCTGAATAGTGGATTCTATAAAAGTCTGATTATGAATCTAATCAAAGATAAATTGGTTGGCGGGAGCAGCATTATTAAGTGAGGAGGTACTGTTATACATTGAATGAGCCTCTGAAGTAGAAAGGTAATGTTCTGTAGAGATTTCCACTGTACAGCAGAAGGTGATGCTATTTGTGTCTATATACTGACTCTGCTGGATGGGCTGGGCGCAGCAAGTCGTCGTGTTGAAAGTGTTTTGGATACTAACGTTGGGCCCACACTAAAGCACATCATTAATGAGGCCATCACACTGGCAGTCCCAGCAGTGACCTGCTACCCTAACGGATTGGCTGTCGGGCTGAAGTCCTGACACATGTTGTCTTGCGGTAATTTCCCCCGGTTTTCCTTCGGGTGTCCAAAATGTGGGTCTGTTGGATACCGTGTATCCAGAGCTCAGCGGCAAATGGGTCAAACTGGTTGGTAATTCCCCCCATTCCCGGGAAGTCGACCGTCACGGTTCACTGCCTACAAAATGAAATCCGTTTAATCTGAGAGTGAAATAAAGGGCGCTATAAGTGACTTGGCTTTTGACTGAGACCTATCCTTAAACTATGCCCCCAAAGACTCCCAAATCATTATCAACATTATTGACCCGTTTCCAGTTGTTTTACATTTGTATTGAGTAGTGAATGGGTATCAAGTTGACTTGGACCAGATTGTTTCCACACACACACACCTCTCATCAGGTGCCGGATGGGGCTTTTTCCATTTCCATCCTGCTAGGGCTTGGGGGGAGGTCATGTAAGGATGAGAGAGAGAGAGAGAGAGAGAGAGAGAGAGAGAGAGAGTGTGTGTGTGTGTGTTGGGGCAGGTTTAAGTTTTTGTCATATCTGTTTCCTTCCTCAGCGGCGGCTTAGCCCTAAATTGTATTATGATCCGCTTTACTCCAGCCTCCCTTTTCGGGCTAATTGGGCGCATGTGCGCCATCAGTACAACGGGCACGGGCTCAAGTTGAGATGCAACTAATGGAGTTGCGATGCCAGTGCAGATAACCAGCGCTGGCGGCTGGGGCTGAGCGAGGCACGAGTCTGTGGCTCCTTTCTGTATCAAAGGCTTTTTTTTTTAGGGAGTTTTGTTCCCAGGATGGATTCAATTTGCATCCTTTATCAGGTCCCGTCGGTACGCCTGCTCCTGGTCCCTGTTGGAGTGGCCTCCCCTGGGATTCTGCGATGTAAGGGGAGCCTTGTACTTAACAGCGACGCGCTGAGCCATGCAGCCCAAAGTGCAAACCTGCCAAACGCCGCTTTCCGTGGCTCTACCAGGGAATAATTACAAAGCTAATGAAACGCGAGCGTTGGGAAGATCTGCCTTCGACCGTGCGTCTCTTCAACCCTGTGCATTGTAATGTCACATAATGAGTACCTGGGTTTTCGCAATTAGTGTGCCGTCTCAATCAGATTTCATAGCTCAATATTTGGTGACATTAAGACCGGTGTATTCTGTAATGCTGTATGAGCCCCTATGCATTACCAATGCAACAGTAACCGTAGGGACCATAACCGCTAGAGATCGTAATCGCAGGGCCCGTAACCGCGGTGAACCTCGCTCGTCATGCAGATCGGATGTCATCATAAACAAACGCACAGCAGGTTGTCCGGAAGTCATTGGCTAGTCCTGCCTGCTTAACAGCCAGTTACAATGCATGTTGTTCACATGAGGATGACGTCGGCCGGCCTCCCCCAGAAGGGTCTCCAGACGGGTTTGTTTTATCTTTTGGAGGCGCTCTTATGTACAGCTAGGCGGAGAAGCTGGGGGTGCCGACAGCACTCTGCGCTAGTTCACTTTCCCAGGCTCTGTATTGGAATTGACACATTGTCACGTTGGATTAGCATTCAAGACATAGCCTGACATCATCTTTGCACAGGGGCGCTCTGCGTTGGTGACATGGAGCCTCTGAACATTAATGAATGCTACACGGAGGCCTCAGACGCTAGGGTTGAGGCGCGGCGGCTAATTCAAGCAGGTGGGAGGAAGTTTGCCATCGTTTGGCATGAGTCAGGTACCACTGCCTGGACACTGTGGGTGTTAGCGACGCGCTAACAGGGTCGTTCTAGGAAGTGGGCTTACCTTGTGCTTGGAGTTCCAGGAATGCCTGCCGTGATGCGCCGTCTGTATTCAGCAGCAAAGTTAAGTAATTTTGGCCTCGTGAACCTGACTACCTGTTTTGTGAGACTTAGCACATTTTGCTTATTAACAAATCCATTTTACAGGTCAGAAAGCCTCGTTGAAAGCATACTTGTTGGTATATTTTAACCAATGACAAGTAATTATACAAAATTTACATTATTATGCTTTTTTCTTGTTTTGTGCTTTCTGAAAAGTAGGTTTCCTTACTGGCCAACAGTGCAGTCCAGCCATTTACACAAGCGAAACAGATGATATTCCGTGATTAACATTTTAAAAACAAAACTTTGTTGTGTGCCTATGTATTTTCTCAATTATTTTTAAACCAGCACCTCGCAAAATCTTGAACACAAACAGCCACAAAAACGCAAACAGAGGGCTTTGTTTACTTTCTGAAAAGTGTAGGTTCTCCAAGATACTCCAATTATTTTTAGATATCTGAAGCCAGCCCACACTTGGCCTGGTGTGACGTGGCTAATTCTTCAGGTGCTCGCTGTCACGCACACCCCCTCCTCCTCGATCGATGAGTTCTTTTTGCATTAAGACCACGCAAAGCACTAGGCCTGATTTAACCACTTTAATGATCACTAGAAACGGCAGTCATAATTCCAAAGTAATCCCCATCAATGCTATGTTCAGTTCTCATCACCGAGGCCAGCTGGCCAAGAGTGTAATGGAGAAGGGTAGACAACGTGGTAACCAACTGCCCACCATCGGGATTAGATAGCCATGAGTTATTGTCTCAACAGCAGGACTTCTGTAAGACAGAAATGTCTGTTTTGTGATATTACTTTATATGGCAACTTGCATAGCTTAAATTTTGTGCGGGGATAGGATCTAGCAAACCTCTTGGTTACAAGCCCAGTATAGTTTCCTTTCCAAATGCATTTGGATAAATTACATATGATGTGATTAAATAAGTCATCATCATTTGTGAATATAGTCTTAATATTTCAGTATTCTGTTCAGCACCTGTTGAAGACAGAAAAATAAGCAGTGCTGAGAATGAAAACAGTCAGTGAATTTGGTCTTCCGGGAGTGGAGAGAATAAGAACTGTGAATGTCAGAGTAGGAAGTTGTTTGGAGTTTGCGTTATTGCTAATTACATCAGCTTGTGTTGATTAGACCATATTTTCTATAATGTTGGGATCTGATGCCAGAAACATAACTATCAGCTGCCAGATCAGTAGTTTAACTTATTATGTATATAATGTATTCTGTGATGCATTTATTGTTTTTAATAAAACAAAATTAGCTTTTAAAAAGCAGGCTGTCGTTGACCACCTTTCTTGAAACGTGCACTAATAATATTTTGTTAAATTAAATGAATACTGTGGCAGTATGATCTGTTGTGAGCTCTTTAATATGGGTTCATAGAATAAATCGTGACAAACTCTGCTGTGAACTGTAGTTTAGCCTGTATTTCTGTTGCGTTATACATGTGTGTGAATTAGTTTGCATTCAACCCCCCCCCGTCATGCGTGAGCAAATTGAGCTATGACGCTATAACTGATAGTGCCATAGCTCATTATATCATAGCTATTACTGATAGCGCCATAGCTCATTATATTATAGCTATTACTGCTATTACTTAAACTCCGGCTCCGTCTTCCCCCGTAGGTCTGGGCCAACTACCAGGAGAAGCCTGCAGAAGAGGTGGTGCAGGTGACGGAGGAGAAGGAGCGAGTGGCCAACTACAAGGCCGTCTACGTGACCGAGATCACCGACGCCTTTCATTTCTACGCCCAGGACGTTGAGACGGGTGAGTTAGGCCTTAGCTGGGAATGTGTGACTGTCCAAAATGTGACTGTCCTAAATAGCGTGGTTTAGGTCACTATGAAATATGTGGTTAGTCTTGCAATAATGTAGATATTAAGCCATGAAGTATAAACAAAGTATATAGTGCTGTGCGTGCTGAATGAGTGTACAATTTAAAATGGAACGCCTTGATGGGCGTTTCTGTAAAACTGATTCTCGCCTTCAGAAGGCTTGCCGTTATTTTTCTCTTTCTGTCCTTTACTTCCGGCTTTGTTTTGAGTCATTCTGTTTGGCCTGGTTCTGGGGCCCATCCAATGTAAGTCCTGCTTACTCTCAGCGAAAGCTTGGATTGAAGCCGATGGAGACGCATTACGTAAGGAGTCATTTTGCCTTAAACCGCTCCGTTTTTCGCTGAGAGATCCTTTCATTTCCCTCCGAGTGGGGAAATGTGTGCTCTCTGAGAGACTGGGCCGTCGTGGTGGTGGTGGAGCGGAAACGGCACTCATTTTGTCTTTAGCGCTGAGCGTGGGAGACTGAGCCCAGGAGTCCTGGAAATGTTTACAGTGACGAAACTGGAGTTGGCGGCCTGCGTTGCGCTGTGAGGAAGCGGGCGGTAACGCTAATGACAGCACCCGACGCACCGGTCCCTGCGCCGGCGCTTAGCACCCGACGTAGCTCATTTTGTTTACCGCTCTCTTTGCGTAGCTTCTCGACATCCATGCAGCAATCACCGACTTTGACACCATTGCACCAAACGATCGTGCAAACCCGCAAGCTGGCAGAGTTGGTAGGTTAGTTGACGGGCGCACCATCCGCCCGTGCGTCTCTCTGCTAATTAGCCGACCTTGCCCGTATATGTCAGAGCCGTGGCAGACGGCAAAGGGGGCGTCTCTGCCAACCGGCCCTGCGGCTGGACGGCCCTGCCCACCCAGTCGTGTAATTGCCGGTAACAGATTCTGTGCCAGGCACAAGACGAGAGCTAGCCCCACTTTCATGCTGCTTGCAGCGTTCTGCTCATAGCACAGTGTTCGGAAGGGGGTGCTTTCCACTTTGCCTTTCCTTCTTGTTAGGCCTTTTGTGACCGTCTTCTTGTGTCAAAAGCAATTTCTGTGTAAAACAAAACATGAACTGGGCAACACAAGGGGAAAAAAAGAAAAACAAAGTCCTCTAGAAGCCTTCACAGACGGCCATAGATGTCCAAGGTTTTTATGTTTAACGCTTCAAATTTTCCATGAACCCGTCCTTTGAACTTCCTTTCGTCTTCTATATCTGTTGTAACGGTAACGCCGTGATCCAACACTCTGTCCCCCCTCATATCGGTATTAACGGTAACGCTGTGATCCAACACTCTGTCCCCCCTCATATCGGTATTAACGGTAACGCCGTGATCCAACACTCTGTCCCCCCTCATATCGGTATTAACGGTAACGCCGTGATCCAACACTCTGTCCCCCCTCATATCGGTATTAACGGTAACGCCGTGATCCAACACTCTGTCCTCCCTCATATCTTTAGTAATGGTAACGTGGTGCTCCAACTGCCACACACATGGTTTTGTGACAGGTGTCAATCCACTGGGTCTTGCAGCCTCTGCAGATCAAATAGCCTTCAGTCGCTGTATTTGCTGTTGGTGACAAACTTGCTGAATTAATGCTACTCTTTAGATTAGCTTCCTTCTCTCCTTTTAGTATGTAGGGGGGAAACATTTTTATTTTGACCGTCTTTGGGTGCTGCAGATGGCCGAAGATTGATCATAATGAACCGTGAAATTAAAAAATAAAAAAACACTTGACGGCTGGAGGTGGACCACCCTTGCGAGCCACCCAGTTCGGGGAGTAAGAGAAAAAAGTGTGTTGGCTACATGTTGGGTTTTTTTTTTACCCACAGTAAGGTCAGTGTGAAGTTAAGCCAGTCACCCTTGTATCGGTGTCCTCTAGCCAGATTACAACACCACTATGTGAGCTGTGGTCACTCACTAAACCCCTGAGCTTTACAATCTCAAAATCTGAGAATTTTCTCTCTCTGGCTCTCTCTCAAACGCGCACACACACACACACACACACACACACACACACACACACACACACACACACACACACACACAAACTCGTGTGATATCTCACACACACACAAAAAAAAAACACCCCAGCAGAACTTAATTTTTGCTGTTGACTGA
>JAOYSI010002190.1:439-13942 GCA_025775065.1 Hiodon alosoides
CCCCCGACTTCTTTACTTTTCTATCTTCTTTATTTTTGTTTTTCGCGGGCGGCGGGGGCAGTGATTTTGCAGGTACTTTCATGTGAGGCGTTCAGCTAAGAACTCTGCTTTTATATAGCAACTCCTTTATTAACATCTAACTCCAGGCCTGGTACTTCAGTTAGCTGTTAGTTTTTATTCTACCTCACCCCTTAATTGTCCAAATTGAAATCATTAGTTGAATCATAAATGATTTTGCTGGATGTTTCCAGGTGTAAATCTGATGCTAACTGAGAAGAAGAGTGAAAACCAACCGAGTCTGCAGGCCACAGGGACTCGAGTTTCACACGTCAGATTCTCTGTGGCAGAGCTGCCGAAACAACGGAAATTACTCACTGCAGAGGTACGGGAGCCATCGCTGCAGTGGCGTGGAGTTCCTCTGAGGCCATGTGGAAATGTGCAAAACCCTCAAAACCGACCTAATCGCTGCAGTGGCGTGGAGCTCCTCCGAGGCCATGTGGAAATGTGCAAAACCCTCAAAACCAACCTAATCTGTGCAGTGAAAATAATCCATGGCTCTCCTCAAGGAGCTAGGCCGTTGTTTCGATAAATGTGAAACATCACACCGCCCCCTTTCCAGCCCCTTTCCCCCCGTCCTCACCTTTCTGCAGGGTCGAGGGGTTTTTGATCCGATTTTCACCCCAGGGATTGAGGGATGAGGGACCGCATGCATGTGACTCTGCATTGGGTCAGCCCCAGGATTGTCCAACCGAGGGGTTTCCTCACCGTCGTAACAGGCGGGTCGCTGCCTGGTGCAGTTTCTATTTTTTGCTGGAGAGACAACGACCTATTTTCTTCTGCCGCATGTCATGCAGTCCGAGACCATTAACTAGCGCAGCTGTCAAACCTTCCTGGGTGCAATCCCATTTCATAATGGTTCTCACTCCCCCGGGACAGTACTAAGAGTGATGGTTTTAGGACAATGACTCTCGGCAACAAGTAGCCAACTTATCCCACAGAAAAGGTTAAGCAAAAACAGGCACCAAACACCGTCCTCCGACAGAGCAAAGGACAAATTCTGTATATACAAATTCAGTAAATACAAATTCAGTATATACCAGCGCTGACCTACAGACAGTTATACATTTCAATCAAAAATAAATCTGTCAACAAATAAAGACTGTAAACAAAATAAAATCAACTGGAAAAAAGTCAAATGGGAGAGTGACGTTAGAAAAAAAGGATGATGATCAATATGCGCCAGATGGAACCATCCCTGAAGACGGCGAGTGGTACACGATTGCGTTTGGAAAATGAGCCTGGCAATCGCTCAGATATCTCTTAATTAGCGCGCTGTATCACCCACACGCAGACAAGGCCTCTGATGGAATCGCCTGGTTTCCTCCGCCCCTCTCAAGATCAAATTCATTATCCCACTGCAGCGAGAACCATAGCCAGTGGTAGGGGATATAATTGCAGGTCCTCCGTTTGACACTATTTGCGGCAGAATAGATCTGTTCAAGAGCAGCAGCAGAGTTCCGACAGGCTTCGGTAGGGATTATCCCTTGAAACGCAATAATTGTTTCCAGGTTTTTTTTCTCCCTGCTTAATAAAAACAGGCATACTGTCATATCTCCCCAGCTTTGTTTCTAAAACATACATTCTTGCATTTCAGCTGTAATGAGATCCCTTTAAAGGCACTGTCATCACTGTACCCATAGTAATACATTCCCTCCCAGTTTTTTGTCCCTGTGGAGCAAAGCTCAGGGTAATTAGATTAATTAGCTTTCGTCCTGAAGGAAGTACAGGTACCCAATCTTCACTTTTCACCATCAAAATGTCCCCAACATTGCGGTTTCAGGCTGGTCCCATGGTTTATTATGCATGGCTAAGCAATTTAGTGGCCACAGAAAACATAGTAAGTGTACTACGTAAGAATCAACAGTCCGATCTCCTTTGGAAAACCCAATGATAACCCAGTGATAGCCCAATGAGTCACCTTCAGTTGATAATTCCACCTTCTTGGTTCTTAAGTCTGCATTTCAACTTTCAAAGACTTCAGAAGTCAGAAGTTACCCATCCAGGGTTATTTCATTTAGAAGAAGAATTCTACTTGCCAGATGCTGTCAGTCAGTTTTAAGAGACAACGATCACTGAGGCAATTGTTAGGAGACAGGTGCTTAGCAGCTAACAGTCAATTCTAAACAATTGCCATTATTGCAAGACCCCTATGAAAGACCCAATTAAGCACAGAAGGAGGGGGGCAGCAGGGACTCTATCGTGGCAAATTATTTAAGTAATGGAGCTGAAAACGGTGGCTCCATTAGGTGACACAAGCTGTTCAGTGGAAGAGCATCTCTCCGCTGAGAGATAAAACAACGAGCCAATGACTTCAAATCACCGCTTGTGACAGTCTGATCACTTAATTAGCCACCAGTGATGAAAGAGAAAGAAAGAAAAAAACACAAAATCTGCAGGTAAATATAGGTAACCAATAGCTACAACAATGAGATACCCTTTCATACAAGTGAGGTAATAAACGGAATTTTGCTTTTGTGAGGTCCAGCAGGCACAATCATTTCGAGGCGAAATTTACACAGACATCATGGCATTTCCACAATGAGCTGATGACTACTTATGGCCCCTGCCTATTTGTGTTTTTGTCCAAATGTCACCTGGAAATGCAAAGACGGCTAATAAAGAACTGGGTTTTCATATCAAAGAGCCTAATTCAATCTCGATTAAGTTGGCCACGTGGAATGTAAAAAGAAAAAGAAAAAAAAGAAATAGATCTTTGAATAAAAAGACCACTGAAATACCATAGCGAGGGAACAATTCTCAGATACTGACAAAAGATCCTCGGGTAACACAAAACAGCCTTTCCAAAAACTTAATAACAAAGGGCTGAAGAAAGGAAACGTCGTTCATCGGGGCACAGGGGGTCACCATATTCAGTGACGTGCATAGCCAGATTTGAGCTGAATCAGGCTGTTAACAGAGGCTGAGCGAAAGCACAGAGAGGTGTAAGGCTGATGTATCACCTCTGTTTTTGTCAATCTGATTAATGTTCCACTGTTCATTTCTATGTATCTTACTTTTTTTGTCCTGAAATGCTTGACATATGTTCTGAGATTTTCTTGGGATGTGAAAAGATGAAAAGACAAATGTTTTTATAATAAAGTGCTACAGACTGGTCCGAGTGACCCCATTTATGGGCTTTATTTTTAAGTTAAACTTCAAACACAAAACAATGACCCACCAAAACTACAACCTTCAAACACAGACTTTTTAGTGAAATCCGTCCCCCCTGAGGCTGTCTCTTTCTTTTAGAGAACCCTTAAACCAAAACCAGGCTTTAACAGAGGTCCTTGGCTGTGGGTGTGGCCCCCCAGAAGGCACTTCCTGGGCGTGTCCCCAGGGCTTCCTGTGGGCGTCTCTTCTGGCTGCACGTCACATAGTATTACTATTATTATAATCAGGGCTTAATTTGTGCCGGATCCTGCCAGAACAGGATCAGGGACCTCCCAGATTCGTACCGGCACCTATTTGATTGGATCTGTGTCCAATTCAGATTCGGACCGGCAACTCTTTTGACTGCACCCTCTCTGTGTTCTGGGACCCCCTGATTTACTAATTATGCACTGATTATAATTATTTGAAGAAGTAGTAGTAGTTATGAGAGATTATTATGGGGGCCTGGAGGTAGGTGTCACTGGATACATATCCCCATTTCAGAAAAAAAATGTCATGAAAATGAAATTGAATTAATACGAACTGAGCTGAAACAGATGGCATTTTAGAGGACGCATGAGTCAAAGAGAAAATTCTTTCATACTTTTTTTGTGCACTGGGCTCCCCCGTAATCTGAGATGTGACACCCCTAATCTCATAATACCTGAGCGAGCCTAGATATCTCCCCGTCCCATCAGGTAGCAGTTTTGTTCACGGACACCGTACTGGCTGTACTTGCTTTGTCCTGTCGAATGACCCCGACAGTCCATTTAGCAGCGCCTGTAGGAGCAAACCTTTCTCCCACTGTAGGGAGATTAATCTCTAACGGTAACAGGATTGGGAGGTGCACGGAATTCATCACATCGCTCGGTGGGCAGTCACGTCGGATTAACGCAAACAGACACTAAAATGAGGCTGATGTAACGAGCTCCTGATTGGAACTGCCGGACCGCGACCGATTTGCCAGATCAGATGGCTTCTCCCGCTCTCGCCTGGGATTTGTATTCATCCTGGACCGCCGGGGAAAAGCTGAAGTCACACTGTTGTCACCACCAGGGATTTCGCCAGCGAGAGCCTGGCTTTCAGAGCCACATCACCGGATAAAATACTGAAAACACAAAACAACGGTGATGAAACATGCGCGCTCCAGGTTCCCTCGTCTGCAGACATCAGAAAAGCAGCAAATGAAGCTGTTAATTTATTTTAGTCTCCTTTCAAGGTCATATGCTGGTTAGCACAGAAGCAGAAACACAGACATCACGTCAGGAACTTTTAAAGACAAAGTTGGCAAATATAATCGCGTTAGTCAGAGGAGGACACAGCTGTGCTAATCAACACTTTATCAATTACATGGAAAGCCTTTCCTTTTCTTCCCCTGCCAATCCATACTCAGTCCATCTTTCTTTCCTCCCATTGGTATACTTTTTTCTGCTTGAAATTATTTATGCTTGTTTATTCTATGGGTTGTTTGTTTGATTGTTATTTATTCAGTATTTGTGTCAGGTTTTTTTCCTATTGTTTATTCTGTAGTTTAATCTCTCTATATTTATCTTTATTATTCTGATTTGTTCTGCCACACTGCAATTATTTTACTGTTTTTTATAGCACAAAAAAAACATTAAAAAAAATTAATACAATTTACTGCCTTATAATACCATCAGTGCCTTGGTCGACTGTTTCCATCTGCTGATATACATCTAATAGAACACTTTTTAAGTTAAATTTCCTGACTGGATCACAATAATGATGATTGGCTCCTGCTGTAGCAGAGGATGTGCTTTCAACCCATAGATCAAGTAATCCTCCAGCCGTGTTCCTGAGGTACTGGCACAAGCTCATCGAACAGAGGACGGAAACACAGATGAGAAGTCGTACCGCGCGTCCCGACCTGATTTATAACGCAGATGACATCAAGAGAGGGGAACATGAAGATCACATTATCAGACAATCATAATACCCTCATCCATTCTTTAAAGACGTTACTCTGAACACCTCATCATATACAGGGAAAGTCTGTTTTTTAAAGTTATGATAATCCACACTTATTACCTATACTGGTGGCACAGCTATTATTTGCTCCGTGGAAGTTATAATTGTTTAATTGGGAACAAGGGTTTATGAAAATAATTGTGAGAAAACCAATACAGACGTGTTTCTGCAATTTTGACTCTGTCCCTGGTTACTTATCCAATCAAATGAAGTCATCCAGCAACGACATGGCTCTCCATGAGGGGTCAGCCATGAGAGGAAGGAAGGTGGTTAGCAGGCCGTGGCTGTCAGGCTCATTGACCACTGATGTCTCAGTGATGACAAGGCAAGGCTGTGGAGGAACAGATCACTGAGCAGGCCTTCCTAAAAAAAAAAAAAAACTTTTCTAGTTTCTAGTTTTTAGGCCGAACCCATGAGGTTTGGACTTCACTTGCACGTGGCCGGGCGTGGTCGAATTTCCTGACGATTAACTAGGGCTGCGTCGAGATCCTGCTTCAATTCAACGGGCTCAGATTGGGTTGGGCTTGAAATATCAGGCCTGATAGATGCTCTGGCGCAAATGCTGGCACCATTCATAGCGCTAGGCAGGTGGAGGCGTGTCCAATACTTTTTTACAACTTGTTGTCACGCCAAAGACGGAAGTTGGTTTCCATAAGCAATATGAATATAGTTATGGTAAGGGTGTGATTACAAAATAGCCAATTAGACTGACCGATGTTCTCCCCATTAAGAAGCAATGAATTTGTAACATGACTGCCTGCTTTTTTCAAAATGGCAGAGGGCACATTCCAGTTGTTTCTAGTTGTCCAACTGTGCTCTTTAGTTCACCCCTCTCCCGTGCATAAATACCGCTTTATAGTGTTAAGCCTAATTGGTTAAGGCTGGTCAGGTCTTGTCATTGATTGAGCGGTGAGAATTAGAGAAGCAACATCCTATCATAAAATGTAGGTTATTTTGTGAGCTGCGTGACAGCTTGAATATGACTTTCGCCACAGCGCCATCAATATGGCAAATTGACACATCTACGCCAATGTTATGAAGGGGTCTTGTTGAACAAAGTCCCAGCCACAAAAATTGACAGGAAAATAGCACAGTGCAGCAAGTTTATGCCACGCCCAACCTTGCCTCTCTCTCTCCTACTTAGGGCAAATCAGTTGTTTGAAGGCTGTGAAATTACCCATGTGGACTGAAGAGTGAAAAAACACATTAAAGTCGGACTAAAATAGCAAATCTGCTTGTGTCCCCATGCGTTGTCGTTAGCCTTGTTGCGAAAAATAGAGCCCTCAATATGTACAGAATGAACCCGCTCAAGAAACGGTGACATTTACAATGAGATTCAAAGAGTGCAGGAACGATAAGTAGTTTCCACTATAATTTAATTGAACTTTTTTGATACACGTTAAGCAAAGCTGCATGACATCAACAGAAAGACCTGAAATTCAAAGTGTCTTAAAATATATTCTTGACGAATCGAACAAGCTATTCTGCAAAGTGTATAATGTTTGAGAAATTATCAGATAGTTTCTACCTGGGCAGAACTGGGCAGAACATGGCTGGCTTATTTAGGATTGCCCCTGCACAGATCAAAACTGAACAAAAGCTGAAGCTAATCCAGTTTGTGGCCAAACTTTTGTTTTGTGACTCTTTTGGTCTGGGTCCTCATGTTCTTTCATCCTTGTCCACTATCTGTGATGGAAAGACTCAGTAAAAAAAAAACATGTGCACTGGGTCGATAAAAAGGAAAACGTGTTCTTTTTATTGCAGACTAAGTAGAAATTTTTAAATCCTTATGGGGGCAGGGGTGTAGTGGTGAAGGACTTGCTTATTATGGGAAGGTTGTCTGTTCAGATCAAAAGAGGTACAACTGTGGTTGCGCCTCTTAACCGGATAGTTATTGAATACAGGGACTTAACCAGGGTTTTCTCTTTAGAAGGCTCTGCACATCTTTAACTTTAATTCATAACAATTGCGTAACAGTTTGACTTACCTTTGGGTATACACATACAGTACAATACAGCACGTATTTTGAAGAAGATGTATATGACTGAAATGCAGCTCATCTGATGCGCGCTACATTAACAAGAAAAGAAAAAGATTACCAGAAAGGCTGGCCAAGGGGTTTGCAGGGTTTTCATTTTGGATTTAATTTCAGAGGCTCGACTTTTCTGCTAAATTCCACCAGGCAATGACAGGCCATCTGCAATCCCCAGGAACCGAACCCCTTTACTGAACACCTCTGGTTTCCACGGAAGGTTTCCATGGTGACGCTAATAAGAACCAAAGAGGTTTTTCAGTTTCCCCAGCGCATGCTCTTGCTAATAAAATCAGAAATTCCTCAGTGCTGGTGAGGCACTGCATTTGCTATTGCCACAATCCTACGGTTCTAGGGTTCGATCCTGACCTGAGGTCTGATTGGGTATGTGTGAACGTATGCTGTCCTAGTCACCCTGTGATTTTATATTTTTGTTTTTTTAGCTGCTGGGTGATCGTATTTTGTTCTCCACTAATACTGGTTAGGTTCTTTAGGAGCTCAATGTTTACCCTCATGGAATTTGAGGTGGCCTGGTACCATAATCGTGGACAGAGCTGTGGGATGGTGGCTAAGGGGCCACCACCCCCCCAACCCCCGTTATATTATATCATTGCTATTTTACAACGGACAAATGCTGCCAAGAGACTTTGACAACCATTTCTTGCGACTTTCAGCCCACCAGCATAAAAATAGCCAATATGCACTCCGGGTCTGAAGCCTCAAAAACCGATCGAGTGCTTATAGTGATTAATTTTACTTTTCCAACATTTTTCCCATCTCTTCCAATGGTTTAGATTGCATAACAAAGCAAGAGAAGTAAAACAAAAATAATAATCTCTTTGTTTCCTCCCACTCTGTACGCCCTCCATCCACCTCTCCACATGTGTAAAGTGTCTTGCGTGTGGGTTGGGAATACTGTGCGTTTCTTCGGTCTCCCACCGCCAAACTGACAACTTGCAAGAGTATTCTTAGCTCTCTGCAGAGGAGTAAGTGAAAAGAGCTGCGCTTAATCACCGGCTCTCCGGCTTAAAGAGCGCACAGTAGCTTCCCCAGCAGCCTCGGCAAACCTCTCCCCGAGCCTTGAACTCCAGGCGTTTGCCCCCCACTTCACCCTCTGGAGGGAAACAAACACAGGGAGACTGGCTTCTCGCAGAAAAAACCCAGAGGGACAAATGTGTTATCAAACCGTAGGATGGCGCAGATGAATCAAGCTCCCCCTGGACAAATGTTAGGCGGCGTTGCTGTTTAGGCAAGCGTGGACACACACAAGCAGTGCAAACGCCAACGTCAGCACAAAGGCTTTACGCAATGTACTCTTTTATCATCAGAAAGACTGCAGAGCGGAGTATTTGCACATTGTTGCTTTGATTAGGAGGCTCTTCTCCTGAAAGCACTTGCAGTCCAACTACCGCTCTTTCACCAACGTAAGCCTTCAGAAAACCGAACCTCAGTCAGAAGCATTCCACAAGGCAGCAATACTGATGACGGCAGACCCAAAGAGACGCTGAACTTGACACACTGCTGACAGAATTTTAACCCGTCAGAGCTTTGTCTGGCAGTCATTGTGACTTGAGAGCGGAAGTAATTTTCGGATTATCCTATTTGCAGAAAGTAATGAATTGTCCACAGTAAATGGTAGAAAAGCCACTGCAGATGAAGTGGCCCAGCCGGGAGGCACAACGCACGGCCAGCTGAGTAGCCGCCATGGGACAATAAACCAAGAAAATGCAGTATTCTGTGTCTAACTTTCTTCACAGGCTACAGGAACCGAATGAGGTTCATCCTTTTGTTTTGATCCGTGTATCCCTCGTACCATTTCCTGCCCACGACCCCAGAACTTAACAGTGACATAGAGATGCACTGGTTAGATAGATGCCAAATGGCAGGCAAAGAACCCCCCCCCCCCCCCACAGGTGTACGATTGAACGCTTAAACTACGTTGTTTGTCAAGCCTGTGATGGCACAGAAACGGTTAAGCCTTTTTCTTTTAGCACACAAAGAAAGGGTGCAACGTAACTGGCTTTCAGCCATCAGCTTGCAGCCGTCTATTTTAATTATAAAATCTAACAGCCCGTCGCACGCTCGTAAACTCCATCGAGAAGGTCGTGTCACGCCTTCACATCGTCTTAGCGTTCCCAGCAGTTTCGTTCACAGCACTCCACCATCCCCCTTCGCAGGACCAAACCCATTTCCACCGACAGGGACCCAGGTACAGGGGCTTGGAAGCATAAAACACCCACAAAGATAAACGTGTCAAAAGAAACAGCTAGTTACCAGTATGTAAAAATGTATTTTGTATTTCGGAAATACAAAGGGCTTTCTTCAAGTTTATCAATAGTTTCTCGGCTTTTGTTTCTGTGACAACTGAAGCTAATCCCCTCTGATGGCACCCTTGTTTTATACAGCATGGCCTACTTTTATAGATAATTGTGATCCATGCATTCTGTTTTCTAATAGTGGATTTCCCCCCAGAAAATGGTGCACAAGAGTAAACCTTCTGAAGAATTCACTCGGCTAGCTCATTTGCAATCGTAGCTAACATCGTTTGTTTAGATAGCACACGTCAATGTTTTTCACGTTGCACTTAAACAAAACAATTATATTCGTGTAGCTAAACACCTTTAACCTCACGATGACTCCTGAACCTTGCTTGCAGATCACTACGGCAACCTTCCACCTTATGAACTGTTGCTCTCTGAAAACAAATGCATTTGGGAGCCCAGTATTAGAGACTTTCTGGTTAATAATAATGAACAACTGGATGGTTAAATGATATTTCCGGATTGACAAACACAAGCTTATGAATGTAGATGGAACAGAGGTGAGTAGGCACAATTTCATTCCTCTAGACCAGTTTAAATTAAACTATGAAATAGTTCTTTCCAAAGATTTTTTTCAAGCTGGACAAATGCAAATGACAAAATATTTGGAAGTAATTGACATTCCTATTACAAATAAATGTCGTTGTTGTAGCAACCCCCTGGGCGTTTGCAAGATAGTTTGGACACTGTTTCTCTAATGAAATCGGACAGAGGTACAAAAGATTTTGACAAGCCAAAGTCAGGGTCAAAAAATGGTGAAAAAAGGACCAAAGTCAAAACAGGTTCTCGTCCAAAAACAGGTCTTAATAGGACCTGGTTCTCACACAAAAAGGGGTCCAAATCCAAAACACATTCACTGGCGCTCTACAGTTTGGCTCAAATTCCAAAGCTCCAAACTTCAAAACTCCAGCCTCCAGACTCCAGACTCCTGACTCCAAACTCAGGCCCTGACGAAATAAACCAGCTGCCTTTTACACTGGCCAATTAACCATTGCCTCCAGCTGTACCAATTACTCAGCTGAGGACCAATGGCAAACAGCAGTCAGGCCCGGAATGTCAGGCTGGTGGGTCCTAAATGGGCCGGGATACATTCCCTACCCACGGTTGTACCACATGAAAAAGGGGAGTGACTCTAATCGCAGCACTAAATTATAGAGTGTGGCGAAAACGCGCCCCCGCGACACTCAGGAAGGAAGCACGGGCATCCGATCAGCCTCTTTACAGTAACCCCTTCAGAGTACTTTACACCTCACGGTCGTTCCCGCTAGAGAGATCTTTAACCAGGGCACACTCGAGTCCTTTCGATTGAGGAGGGGGTTATGGTGTCACAGCGCTTAAAAGCAACTTTGTTTAACTATCAAAGAACTGAAAACTGATTCATAAAGCCACAGCAAGTGTTACCTAGAGCAATCCCCCCTTCAAAGGGATTATTGTGATTTAAGGAAGATATGGCATGTCAGGAAGGGAAACAGACTCAAACCTATTTTTAAAAAAAGAGGGAAAAGATCAGAAACAGCCCGTTTTTTTCAAGGACAGCAGGAAGCTAAAGTAACGTATCCAGAAGCACCATGTAGATTGCCCTCTTAGAGATGCTAGGTACAATTATCGACTGGCAAAAATGACAGAATTTCTAGCGGCAGCATGCTATTGTGATTTTAAAGCAGGAAGCCCAACTGGGATGGCTGAGGGCTTCCTGCAGTGCTAGGGCATCGAAGAACTGTTTCCTGACCATAACAAACAGGACATCCTGTAAGGAGGCTGTCTAAGATTTGCCTTTCTGCAGAGACGAATCCGAACGCTTTTCTGGAGGACCTAAAGAAAGCCATCACTATTTGAAGGCACATTCTGGGAGTGGCCGACTGCATTTCAATGGCTTCCTAGGCGCACGACTCGGTCTTGGCATGAGTCAGACACGTCAGCCAGAACAATGCGACCCAGATGAATCTTGGGCTCGAGGGCTGAGGTCGCTGGACATAAATACATCTGAGAAACAGTATAAAAAGGCTTACTGCAAACGAGAGAAGAGAAAAAGGATCATCCCCCATCTCAGGTGTCTTTTGCCTTAAAGAACAGCTTCCAGCTAAAATACAGCATACTGTACATTAACTTACATCCCATCCAACAGCAATTAATGCTTCTGAAGGGTCCGTCTTTCCTGGACAGCCTGCGTAAAACACTGGCTTTGTATCCAGCAGCCCTCAGGTTCAAATGTCCAAGAAGAAATTGTGTAAATTGCTCCAGGTGTGTCAATAATGTGAAAATAAAGAAATTTCCACCTGGCCTGGTCATCCATCCTTCCTTCTCTCCGTCGTCGACTCTTCACAGGCCGGGCACCTTACAGAGACCAGATTAACTGGAACTGTGCCGCCTGGCCTGGTCACCCATCCTTCCTTCTCTCCGTCGTCGACTCTTCACAGGCCGGGCACCTTACAGAGACCAGATTAACTGGAACTGTACCGCCTGGCCTGGTCACCCATCCTTCCTTCTCTCCGTCCTCGTCTCTTCACTGGCCGGGCACCTTACAGAGACCCGATTAAACAAGCATTAAAAAGGCTTGCGGTTGCTCCCCCTCTCTCTGTTGAGACTGATGCTGCAGACAATGCTTTTTGCAAGGCCCCTTGCAGGGACGCGAAGTGCTCTCACCAACTTGCAAAGCGATTACCTGGACACGGGAGGGTTGGAGGCTTTTCCACTGTATGAAGAGTCGCCAGTTGAAGAGATAGGCATGGCGCTCCCTGGGTTTATGTGCTGTGCACCTGGACTTTAATGAAATATCTTACTTGAATAGACTCGAGGAATTACGGTATTCCTGGCTGTGTATGCTTTGCAGTAAATTAGCTGTTCATGGGCTGCTGAATAAATAAATTAAAAACAGAGGCACACTTCTCTCTTCAGGAAAACGCTCTGGAGGATTACACCAATCCACGTCGAAACTGATCATGAATATGAAAAGGTAATACGATATTAATTTATTCATAAAAGACAGCCCTCCAAAAGCAGAGTTTAATGAAACAATTATAAACAATTTCCATTCAATCTCTGGATGTAAGTGATAGTAAAGGCTTTTGTATTTCCTCTGGAATGTGTCTCGGTCAAAGTGCATCACTTGGCACAGGGGTAACCAACCCTGCCCCTCGAGGGCAGCGGTGCCTGTTAGGTTTTGATCAACTTTTCCTTTTATATGGATTCATTGAATTCATTGTGCACAAAGGAAGTCCCCACATCTGGTGCTATAACTTAATCTCTCTCGCTAGTTGAAGGGTAACTCCTAAACCTGCAGGCCTGGGTCCTTTGAGGAATGGCTTTAGGCCATCCTGCCTGACCTTACTCTCCGATTACCCACCTTTGTTAGTGTCAGAAGACTTTAGACTCTCTTCTACGTATGGTCAACCTCTTCTCCCCACAGAGCAGACTGTACTTGCTGGCAGAACTGACACTGTCCACACTGAACAGGATCCACCTTTGTATGGAAAGTCGACTCACAGTCGTTCTTGTGCCAGGTGGTTAGTTTCTTCTTCTGTCGCGTCTTCAAACTTGCCTGCATTAATGGCTAGGGGGTTATCTTTTGCTCGCGTCTTTTAACTTACCTGCATTAATGGCTAGGTGGTTAGCTTTCGCTCGCGTCTTCAACCTTGCCTGCATTAAGGGCTAGGTGGTTAGCTTTCGCTCGCGTCTTCAACCTTGCCTGCATTAATGGCTAGGGGGTTAGCTTTCACTCGCGTCTTCAACCTTGCCTACGTTAATGGCTAGGTGGTTCGCTTTTCGCTCGCGTCTTCAACCTTGCCTACGTTAATGGCTAGGTGGTTAGCTTTCACTCGCGTCTTCAACCTTGCCTGCATTAATGGCTAGGGGGTTAGCTTTCACTCGCGTCTTTAACCTTGCCTACGTTAATGGCTAGGTGGTTCGCTTTTCGCTCGCGTCTTCAACCTTGCCTACGTTAATGGCTAGGTG
>JAOYSI010002193.1:0-16294 GCA_025775065.1 Hiodon alosoides
TTGTTGGCTCCCTTAACAGTGGGGATCACGGACATCAGAGGATAAACAAGATGACGTTTATTTCACATCGAAGGGGAACTGGCTGCCAAATCATTATAATCCCTGACATTAAATTCTGTTCCCAACTTCTACGCATTTACGTCATTTTGAAACTGATGCAGGGTCGAGGAAAGGAGGCCTTTTGGCAGAACTTTGGCTCTTTAACCGGGACAACCAGATGGCCTTAGCGTTGCTGGCCTTGTTCTTATCCTCGAAGTTGACGAGGCCTGGCTCTCATACGCAAGGACATTCAAAGGAACCATTGTGGAACTTTCACTGAAATGAATAAAAACCCTCAATGAAAGATTAGGCCTTAAGCCTGCCCTGCTTCTCACGTGTGTCCCTTAATGTTGTCCCTCAGTCAAACCTAATTAACATCATATCGATTGTATCTGCATAATTACAGACCTTGAGTGCAGGTGGAGCAGAAGGACTAAGTGGTCATTAAGTTTAGAGATGAGGCTACATCCTTATTGCTCTCCCCATCCTCAAACGACTAACTGCCTGTGTTTTCGTCTGCAGAGAACTTCTGACTTCTCTCTGGTGAGAAGTGAGTTGGGGGACATTGTAACAGAGGACGGCCGCAATCGCTGCCCCTTCAACCCAGACTACAAATCCACCGCCATCATGGTTGGTAAGTAATGTGTGGGCCCAACGGCAATTCAAATCACCTGACGTGGGAAGTAATGCAAACATTATTCACTTTGTTTTTCCGATTCACGCACACTCATCTTGGCCTCCCTTGCATTTAAGATGGAGAGCTGTATGCTGGCACGGTCAGCAATTTCCAGGGGAACGAACCTATCATTTACAAGAGCCTTGGCAAAGGAGCTGCCTTAAAAACAGAAAACTCACTGAACTGGCTTCAAGGTAAACACTGAAATCTGGCTTTAGCAGAATGTCTCATTCATCTTTTAAAAGGGAAAAAAATCTCTGTGGAAAAGATAAGCTTGAAAAACAGGAGCGTTTACGGAACCGGTTTGTAATACACAGAATAGGCCGGTCGTATCAGCTGAACCACATGTACATCAAACAGACTTAGGCACGGTGCCATTCTGTGAGAGCGTGTGTTGCACTTTATAGCAATCAAGGCCTCTCTGTCCTTTAATCTCGGTTCTGTATAATGCAGGAAATGTGTTCAGTCCAGTTTTTTTGCTCTCTTTTTTTCCATGAATGCGCGGTAGAGTTGCTCTGTTTTGTTTTAATGAACAGAAGAATAATGTATTCCTGGTTCAAAATTTTGATTCAAAAGGCATAAGACGAGATGTGTTCCAAGAAGAACACGCTCCGTGTTTACGCACCTACCCTGATTTAAAAGTTGGTTCTGTTGTTCTGCCAGATCCAGTCTTTGTGGGATCGGCCTACATCCAAGAGAGCCTGCCCAAAGGGAACCGGGTCAGCAACGACGATAAGATTTACTTCTTCTTCAGCGAAACGGGGAAGGAGTTTGACTTCTTTGACAACACCATTGTGTCGCGCATCGCTCGCGTGTGCAAGGTGAGGGGTTTCCAGGGCCTAGCGCAGTACGCTTATTATAAAAAAAAACGCTTATTTTTAAATGCTTTTTACTTTTTAATATTTAAGCAAATATTTCGTTTTATCTAACACTAAACATAAAATAGGTTTTCCCCGTATTTATGTTATAGACATTTTATTATTTTATTATGTTATAGACACAAACAATTATATTATGTGAGAACCTTAAATACATAATTATCACATTTATAAATGGTTTATTTTATTTACAAACCTTTATAAATGTGTGAAACATATGCAAATCAACTTATTGCCCATATTGCATACATTACAAATGAGAGGTGAAGAAAATAGTGAGATATTGGTGATTGTGATTTGTAAAATAAAGAGTTTTATAACTCTTAGCATCTTCCTGCTGGCTTAGTTGCCAATTATCTCAATGACAAAGAAATAATGCAGAAAGTATGAAAATGAGGACATTTTTTATATTACTGGTGGAAGAGGTTAATATCGGCCTTCTCAGGAAATCATAAAAATAAAAATGATTTATTTATTCTCTATATGGAGGTTACAGAGCTCCCTCGTTATCGAGCAGGAAACACCAAAACCAGGAAATAAAATAGGTATCGTGCCGCTGGACGGTGCTACGGGTCTCCCAGATTTAACAAAAAAAATCCACACGAAAGGTTGTGGGTACGAATGGCTATGAAATAGTTCAGCCTTCAGCCTATTTAGATGACCATGCGTCGACCTTGAAGACGCACTGTGTTGGCGTGCTGTGTAAGCTCAGGTTAAAATGAGACAGACAGCGGGAATCACTTTAAGCAGTCTGCAGGAGTCTGTTTCAATTTGTAGTTTGGTGGGCACAGAGTGGCTTTTCTTAATCAGCATTTCAAACGACTCTAATCTACACGTGCTGGAAAATGTCCTTCTCTGGCTGCGGACGGGGGAGGCACGTGTGGAAGGCATTAAAGGAGGTTCCAACCTCAGCTTAACCCCCGGCAGTACACAGCACCTGCCTACACACAGCTCCTGCACCCACACACTAAACAGTTCATCTTACTCCACCAATCTTTGCCTGGAGTGAGCTGCATTGTAATAAAAATGTGTCCCAGAAGTTTGGCATTTTACTACAAAGTGAACCTGCATGAATTCATTTAGTTTTCCATGAATCTCATTCAGATCTGACAATTTTGTACTCATTAATATTAAACACATATTTAATGCTTAATACCTTTTCTCAAGGGTATTACAGCAATAAACCTATTTGGTTTGGCACTAACTGCTTATAAGTCTAATTCATAATTCACAGAATTTCCACAGAAACTAGTTTTAGATCAATTTTGAGCTGTAATATTTTTTTCTTAATTTGCTGCTTGAACACAGTGCAATTCATATCCAAGAAATGATCTGGGTATGACCGCACAGCTGTTTTTGGAACAGGTGCATCACGTGCCTCACGTGCATAGTGTGAGGTTACCTGGAAAAATAAACAGGAAATAAAGCGGAACTAGTGGAAATCCAGATAATCTTTTTTCAGTATTCACTTCTGAACTCCAGATAATCTTGTTTTCAGTATTCACTTATGAACTCCAGTCGATCTTTTTTCAGTATTCATTTATGAACTCCAGATAATCTTTTTTTCAGTATTCACTTATGAACTCCAGATACTCTGTTTTCAGTATTCACTTATGAACTCCAGATACTCTTTTTTCAGTATTCACTTCAAGATGTTAGTTGAAAAAGACTATGTATCTTTTGAGTTATGAATGGCACCCTCATCTTGAGGGAATATGTAAATGACCTTGTGGCGCACGGCCACAAACCTCACACTGGAGGAGTTGGGACACGCCCCAAGCAGGTCTGGAGTGACAGCCAAGCTACAGGGCCCCACCCACAGCCAGAACCTCGTTGCTCACCTGAGTGTGGTTGTGTGGATTGTACCTTACTTAGGTGCGTGTGATTAAGAGTGAATTTAGGAGACTGCCAGAAGAAGTCTATCTTTGTTTGTTTTTTATTTAAAAGCTACTTTTCCCCAGAAAGGGTTTTTTTTGCTATTTCCGTTGTACTCTGGTTATAGTTGTGCCAATTAATGTGACTGGGCCACTGCTGGGACAGTGTTCAATCCACATTGTCTCTGGCAGAGCCTTTGGGGCTCAACTGCCTCAGATTCAAGGAGTGGGAATTCAGTTCCCCGTCCGGAACTTTGCAAAACCTCAAAAGCTTTGTTTAGGTGATTGCTTAAACAGAGTGGATCACAAACAAAACAAAATCGTCTATTGGAGGGCCTTAATAGCCAGCTACCCAGGAGCTAAGTTCGTTACGCTCTTTTTCTGCTACACTGGCATCATCGACTTGTTAGGTTGAATAAGTGAATCCACCAGGACTATCACCCCCCCCCCCCCCCCCATCTCCAAAGTAAGGTCAAGGAGTTAGAAATACTGTATTAAAACAGCAACATGCAAGACTTCAAATTTTGCAGAGGGCAAGTAGAGGGATTGTAAATAGTAACATAACAGGCACACACTTCACTTCACACTTTGAATGTTTGCCTATCAGTGTGGTCTTCTCCACTTCTCATTCTCCCGGCGCTCAGGCTTCCGTTGTTTATTCAGGTGCTGTGATAGAGGCTTCTGGGTACAGGGGGTGAGCAAAAGTAAGACATTTAAAAAAAACAAAAAACGTTTTCCACAAAGTCTCGCTTTGTTTCTAGTGGCTTTTGCTAAAACAGACCTAGTATTCTCTCTCTGACTCCAAAGGAGAAACCTTCGTCTCGTTTGGTGACATTCTGAGGAGTTGTCATTGCATATTGGATGGAAGCTGGCCAAAGGGGTTAATGTTCAGGGACTGAAACGGGAGGATGGCCACACTGATTTCTGAAGAAAAAACAACATTGCAGAATTTCTGAGGGAGTAGGGAGTGTGTGGCTCATTACCTGCTGGAGTGCAGCAGCGAATAATCGCTTCAGAAATTCTGCATTAGTCGTATGTCATTTCCAATTTAATTCAGGGAGATTTTTGCTGCTGATTAACGGGAGGCTGAGGACATGGTAGATTTAATAACCATGGACCTAGGGACTGTGTGTTGTTTTTGTTTTGGGATGGAAAAAGACAACCTTAATGGTTTGCTTTTCTTAAAAAAAAAAAAAAAAAAGAAAAGCTGAATGTTTGCGAGTTTAATTAGTTTTCTGTCGTTACCCAGGGGTGAGCCGTCTTCAGTCTGCAGCTGTGTATTTTTACCTAATTCAATCAAAGATCTCCTCTCCCGTTAAATTCATTTGTACTTGGCACAGCTGTTTTGGGTTAGTAAATGTTAGGACTGTGCTAAATCACAAGTTTAGGAATAAAGTTTCTTTTCATAAAGGTAGGACTGTCAAAAGTGACATTGCTGTGTAGAGCAATGTCCTCTTTTCCTCCTCCCCCCCCCCATGTCCTTAAATAAAATGTTATTTACGATTTGATATTGGCGGACACCTTCATACCTAAAACTTTATTCTAATTTATTAATGATGGGGAAAGTGGAAAGAATCACTCTGAGTGTCCTGCTTGTGGGTTTGGGTCTGTGTCTGCTGACTCGATTGCCCCATCTACAGGTCAGTCCCGGTACTGTCGTCTGTTGGGTAACTGGCGGTTTCTGCGGCTCTGTACGCAGGGTGACATGGGAGGGGAGAGGGTGTTGCAGAAGAAATGGACCACCTTCCTGAAGGCTCAGATCCTGTGCGCTCTACCCGACGACGGCTTCCCGTTCAACATCATCCAGGACATGTTTGTGCTGACGCCGGACAAGGAGGACTGGAGGAGCACCGTTTTTTATGGAGTCTTTACGTCTCAATGGTGAGGGGGCAGGAGACAGGAAGAGAGGGATTTTTTATTATTATTATTATTATTATTAACAAGTAATAACCAGCATTATTATTACTCGTTATTACTTAAATTGTGGTCTATTCAGTTATATTCACACTCATGTATTCTTTACTGACATATTGGACATTTATTTTTGGGCAACATTTGGCACACACATGCCTCTATACACAACCATGTGCTCCTCTAAACTAAATATCAGAAAATGACACTGCCGCATTATGACTGGCTGGCTGCTTGTCACCACTCTGGCGTGTAGATTTTAGCCGTGAATGTGTGCATTTATAATGTTTTATTTAATGTGCATTTATAATGTTTTATTTAATGTTCATTTATATTGAAATAAACTGGCTACAAAACTGCATGTTATTATTGGGACTAAGAAGAAAATGAAGTATTGTAATTGTAAGGTGTTTTGTTAAGCCAGCGTACGTCTGTGTGTGTGTGTGTGTGTGTGTGTTCAACCCACCGTGTATGCACTCCCAGGTATAAAGGGGCTTCGGGGAGTTCTGCGGCGTGTTTCTTCACAATGGACCAGGTGGAGACAGCCTTCAGTGGGCGCTACAGAGAGGTCAACCGTGAGGCTCAGCAGTGGTACACCTATAACCACCCTGTCCCTGAGCCGCGGCCTGGATCGGTAATCGCCACTCTCACTTCAGCTTTCCTCGACACAAACTACCCCCTCACTGAAGATCCTGTCAATTTCATCTCTCAGAACCAGACACTGGGATTGCTTGTCAATCACACCTGCAAATTTATCTGAGCTTTTGTCACAAGCAGTATTTTTTTCTTGGAGACCAGGTGTATTTGAGACCTTACACACGACCGGCTCCTTCCAAGCTTGTTACTTTTGAAACCAGCGATAAGTAATTGATGAGTCCAGTTGTTTGTTTGTTTGATTGTTCATTACTCTCTCCCGCAGTGCATCAACGACGCGGCGAAGTCTATGAACATCCACTCCTCACTGCAGATGCCTGATAAGGTGCTGAACTTTGTGAAGGACCACTTCCTCATGGACAGCGTGATCCGGGGCCAGTCGGTCTTAATGAAGCGTAGCGTAAGCTACACCCAGATCGCTGTGCACAGGGTCCAAGCCCTTGGAAAGGTCTACGACGTGCTCTTCATTGGCACAGGTGTGTGAACTCACTCCATTGAGCTCCCCTACAGCCTAGAAACATAAGTCTGAAAAACAGCCGCAGACGTCTGAAATGAACTGTGCTGGTGTATGTTCTCGTTAGATGATGGGAAATTGCACAAAGCCATCAACACCAACGGCAAGATGCATATCATTGAAGAAATCACTCTTTTTGCTGAACCCCAGCCAGTGCAACAGATCGAACTTGACTCTGATCGGGTAAGTTCCAAATGGAGAATTTAAGATCGATGAGAGATGAGAGATGAGAGACCCCATTGGTGCACAACAGATTAATTTAACTATACGAAATTATACATCTTTACATTCCCCAGGAATATTGTAGATGATGGGACAAAAAAGTCTTCATAATGATCCGTACTATTGTTGTACAAATCTATGAAAAATGTCCTAATGAAAGGTTGATTACTGAAGGTGAAAATAATTTTTAAAACACAGTTTCTATGGTTGGATCCTGTGTTT
This sequence comes from Hiodon alosoides, assembly GCA_025775065.1. Classification (NCBI taxonomy): domain Eukaryota; kingdom Metazoa; phylum Chordata; class Actinopteri; order Hiodontiformes; family Hiodontidae; genus Hiodon; species Hiodon alosoides. The sequence goes on from JAOYSI010002193.1 coordinate 6,991, forward strand.
CTGTGACGGTCCTTCAGTGGTCCTCCTTCACTGGTCCTCCTTCAGTGGTCCTCCTTCACTGGTCCTCCTTCACTGGTCCTCCTTCACTGGTCCTCCTTCACTGGTGTCTGCTGGTTTATTTCATTCCTCCAGGGTCTGCTGTTTGTGTCTTCCTACTCTGGGCTCGTGGAGGTCCCAGTGGCTAACTGCAGTAACTACCAGAGCTGCGGAGAGTGTATCCTGGCCAGAGACCCCTACTGCGCCTGGACAGGGGTGCAGTGCCTCGATGTTAGACTGGCAACCCCTGAACGGTGTGTTCCATCCCTGACCCCCAACCACCATCCCCCGCCCAAACTGTTCGAACGTGCAGGAACTGTGGATAGAACCATGAAATCTAACTCAGTTTTAATTCATTCAATTCAACTTTATATCACTACACCTATTGCACAGTAGAAAAAATATAGCTGGATAGTATTTAAATCCAATTGAAGAAATGACAAATATGGGTGTAAGCTGACATGAAACCTTGAAATTGAAATCGATTGATTTTACTGTCTATAATGTCTTTGGGCAATGGCAAGCCCTATTGAAAAGAAAAATATTACATACATGGATACAAATGTAGCAAAGATAATTAGTACAGTTATATTAAAACTGAAATTAAAATTTAAACCATGCTGGTCATGAATGTAGAAGTAGTTTTAAATTCTACTGTCTAAGTAAATCCCAAAAACTTTTGAATTCTCAAGTTTTCTATTATACAGCCACTAATCACAACAGTCAAGGAAGCTGAAAAGATAGATACTTAGTCAAGTCTAGAAAAATATAGAGTTAAATCTGCACTTTAGCACCTATGCATTTCACGGAGCTCATCTCAGCGTAGAACGGCTTTTTGACCCCAGAATGTGAGCTCAAAACATCCTCTAACGCTCCTGCTGTACCAATTACAAAGCTGTGGACTCTGCAATCTGCAAGAGGCATGGAATGTCTGGCTGTTCGGCCTTAAATGGGTGGGACAGATTCCCTACCCACCACTGTACCACCACAGATACAACCTCTTTTGGTTAGTAGTAAAGTGCCGCTCAGAAATTGAGTGGAATGGTCAGTTTGTATGGGCACTGTGGAGCACATTTGGTCAAACCTGGGTTCAAGCTCCTTGTGAAACACAGTAGAACCTGACTGAAGCTAGCACAGGCCGCGTATGTAAATGTGCATATGTAGGATCTCAGGCGAAATAGAGAACAGCGGATGCAGGATCGGGAGACTGATCTCTGACCCGCGGCTGTGTTTCCAGACACTGGCTGCAGGACGTGGAGGAGACAGACACATCTGCCAGTTGTGACAGAGAGCTCGTACGGACACGCTTTATGATGCTCACAACCTCAAGTATGTACCTCTGTGCAGTTCTGCTTTTACATTGATACCTTCCTAGTAGAACGATTGGCCGTACATTTTAATACTATGCTCACTGCGTAAAAGGCCCCCAGAATGGTGCAAAGGTGCAGTTAGTTACCCAAATTTTAAAAAGCAGTTTGCTCTTAGTAGAAAATGAATCTGTGTTTGAGGTGTTTTTTTTATTTTAAAAATGTTCTGTCGTAGGTAATTCCCCCTGTCAAACGATCATTATTCCGGCCAACACCTTCAAAATCCTGCCCTGCGAGCTGCGATCCAACCTCGCCAAGAGGAAGTGGGAGTACAGCAAGCGTGCCGGCCAGTTGGTGTACGTCAGCCCAGAGGGGGGGCTGGTGGTCGTGCCCCGACCCGACCGGGAGGAGACCTACGAGTGCTGGTCTGTGGAGGAAAGCTTCCGGCAGCTCATGGCCAACTACTGCGTGAGAGCTGAGATCTCAGCAGAGACCACCACCCTGTCAGGTCACTCCCAGAAGACTCAGCAGTCAATCGACCTCCCAGGAGAGCCGTTGTCCTCCCAGCAGATAACCATGAAGTCGTACTGGAAGGAGCTGATCGTGGTGTGCACTCTGCTGTGCTTCTCTCTGCTGGTCTTTTCCCTCTTTGTGGTCTACAGGAACCGGGACCGCATGAAATCCATGCTAAAGGAGGGCGAGTGCCCCAACATGCAGCAGAAAAAGCCCAGAGTCGTGGCCAAGCCCGTGGAGAGTTTGCCACTCAATGGCAACACCCTCCCGACCTCCACCTCTGACCATAAAGGATACCAGACTCTCAATGACAACTACATCTGTAGCACGCCCACGCATGACTCCTCCCCTGACAATAGCAAGAGCTCTTCCGAGTGTGAGAAACGACCAGTGAACCTAAAGGAAAGTCATGTGGAGATCTCCCCCACCTGTCCCCGGCCCAGAGTTCGACTGGGCTCCGATATCAAGGACTCGGTTGTGTGAAGACAGCTTTCACGCTGGGACTACGCTGCTAGAGTCAACAGATACGACTACGGTTTGTTGAGTCGGTTTTTTTAAAGGACAGAACACTGCAAGCATCAAGCATACCACGAGGGAAAAAAAAAAGGTAATCGCTTCCTTTTGAGGAGCACAGCTGGCCAAACATGAGCTCTCCTTTACCTCATTCTGTGATGTTGAAGGAGAGCAAGATTCATTTCAGGCACTTGAAGAAATGTAGCAGCTTATCACTGCCATAAAAAATGGTTTGTTTTGTTTTTTTGGCCATATAATCCATCCCAGTTTTCAATGCACATTCTCACAGAAGAGAAGCCATGCTCTTCAAGTTCAAAGCTACAGTCTTGCCACTACCTAATCAAAGCCACTCTGTACACCTCCTCATGCAGTCGAACTCCTTATGCAGTCAATGTCCTGAAGTACAGGAGTGGTTCTGACCTTAACAAGCATCCAAAAGAAGTTCCAGGACTAACAAAGAACGACTGAGAACATCAGACATGTCTTCAGTCAGTCAATAATCTCATCCCAGAAAATAAAGGGCAGTTTTTTTTTCCATGGAAGCCTTTTTAACTGTCTATCTCAAAATTCGCGGCATGGATCAGTGAAAATAACATGACCAAAATAAAGTTCTAGAGATGCAGTGTTATTGCTGGTGTCTGCATTTCATCTTTTCAAAGCAGAAGAAGTGAATACTGAAAATGGTGATTTTAGCAAGAAAAATACTATTGGACTATGGGCATGGAGATAAATTGCACCTGCCCACACAATCCGGAGAGGACCTGAACCTTGATATTACCTTAGGAACCGTAAACTACAGGCATACTATGCAAAACATACACCATGTGAAGTGGTGGTATCAACCTTTTCACATCTCCTTTTTCAGTATTGAAGAGGTTTTAAACACAGATGTTGAAAACATGTGCAACATATGTTGTCCATTTGGGAAGGGATGAAAGCAGTAATCTTTCTTGAGGTTTTAGCTGATCAGAACATTGCTCATAGCTTGTGGAATATAGCCAGGCGGTGGGCGAGAGAGCAGGGATGACGTTGAGAGCCAGGTAGTTCCAGAGAACCTGAGCCAACCATTGACCCTCTCTTCTGCTCTGCAGGTTTTTAATGCGATGTGATTTAATGTGTCACGAGCCTGGCCAAGACAGATCCACACATTCTGCTGTGTTTGTGATATAGCCAAATGTACTTCAAAGCGCCAAAAGACACTTTTTATGTTTTGTTCTGCTTCTGAAAATCTTCTCCCAGTCAACTCTGCAGATCCACCAGTGTCTTATATGAAGACTCTTGTAGTCATGGGACACGCAAGCTAAAATTCATACCGGAAAAAAAAACCCACTCCTTGCTGATGATGTCGCCACTTTGGGAATGTGAAAGCCGCAGTATCTCACTTATTTCACAGGGGGCAGGATACTGAATAATGGGAAAAGCCCACTTTCATGCCACTGGAGTTATCCCTGTGAAGACTCCTTTAGCTCCACCAGGGCAGGTGACTTTATCATCAGAAACGGAAAGGGCACCTTCTGGAGTACACCCTAGTGGCTAACTGCAGTAACTACCAGAGCTGTGTGTACTTCAGGTCAACAAAGGGAAGGACAAACCGTGTATCCATCTGCATTGTATGGTATGTGACAGTGCAGTCTTTATCAAATTAATGTTAGGTGGGAATTACATCATCTGCCACATCCTCACAATTTCCTACATACAAATTTCATTTTCCAAAGATGTGTATAATTATACCATACAGTGGCTAAATCCTTTAATTACATACCAGAGTTATTTTAAAATCGCAACAGAAGTGTCGTGGAATGTATTGTTGAATTGATGAATTGTTGGATTGGAGTGTTTCAAAACCATCTGCTTTTATTTGGGGACTAGATTTGAACAAATGAGGTTATCTCACAAGGTAAAAAAAGAAGAAAAAGATTTTTTTTTAAAGCAAAACAGTGATTGTCTGTATATTTGTACTTCTGTATTGTATTTGAGGGAACTTGTGCAAGATGTGTTGTGGTAGGAGTTTTGTTTACAGGAATTTGCACATTGTTGCTTTTCTATGGTTTTCCCGGAGCACTTTTTCTTACTTTTGCACAGAACACTGTACAAGCCTTACCAGACGTGACATGCCTTCAAGCAACGTTTTGTTGCTGGGGAGATCAAACAGCCTGTGACAACGTCAACGGGCATACTCAACAGCATCCAGCGCTAATGTGTGAGACACTTTAAACTTTGCTGTTCCTGTTTGCTAGTCCTGTTAAAATGGCTTACTCCTCAGTATTGTCAGTTTTGCATTGTGATAATAGTCACTGTGGATTTGCATTTCAGTCCCTTTGCTGCCGAACAAATTGGTCCCTGGTGATGTCACTGTATGATACTGTCCCCCAACACACCTGAAGCTCCGTTTGGGCACCCCTGCTCTCACTTGTCCCGCTGAATCACTTTTAGAGCTATGCCAGAAACGGAGAAAAGATTGTATTCGTGATTCACTTTTAATCGGAAAATGAGGCATTCAACAAAACAACGTGGGTTCCATGTGCATATTTTTGGTGTCCGTGTTTTACTGATGAGTGTAGCAAGAATTCTGCTGACGCATGTTGGCAGATCAATGGTTGGGGAAAAAGTAATTTAAGCTTGGGAGAGCAAATAGATCTTTTAAAGTTTTACTAATTTATACCTTAAATATCAATTGTGATACAGGGGGGTATTTGGCATGATTCATCATGTGATTCTGACACACGATAAGAAACTTTATACTACAGAGGCCTGCAAGCGTTTGAATGCTATGTTGGTGGACACAGTAGCCAGAGTTGCAGTGATGTCAAATTTCAAAATTTACTGTTAAAGAAGCACTCCTGTCGAGCCTCCGTTTTGTAAGAATACACCATGTTTGTCTGACTGAACTGCTCTGATGAAAATTGTCTGGTAACCTTGTATGTAAAGTTCTGTAAATTGGCCTTTTGTTGTACAAAACTGTTGTGAAGTTTATTTTTTGTATTATATACTGCTATTGTTCTTGTTGTTTTTATTATACTGTACATAAAAAGCACTATTTTAATTTTTTTTAATAAAATAAAATACATGTTTTTGAATCCTGTTTCACGTGAGCTGTTATTGAATATTCTCCTTTTGAAATGTGTCTGAGGTTATTGAATTCATAACAAGCTGTTTCGTGCCTCTTTTTGCATAACCACAAAATGCGATTACTTCTCCTCTGGCCTAATCCATCCGGGGAGCAACTGCTCTGCTCTCTGATCAAAAGTGCGCACAATTTGAATTGCAAATATGCCCGTTATCTACATAATAGTGTCTTGTGTGTGGTATTCTCACTCTCAAGAGCACAATGTGTAATGAAAAATAGATTTGAAAAATGTATTTGATTATGTTCACATTAAGAATCGGTCTTACCTTTGTTTTTACCCTAAATAACAATCCCATGTAAAATTAATATGTGGACTCACAACAGTTGCTGTTATTGGGTTATTGGTTATTTTCAACTTGCAACAGAGCAACATGATTGTTCATTCTCTGTAAAGACAATTGACAATGCAGACAAAAATGTATACTGGATCTTGCTGCACTTATTAGATATCATTATAAAAACACAATGTTAAACAATGTGCGGTTTTATTTACTCTGTGCGGTTAAGAGTTGCGTGGAAACGGGGATCTGGGATATCAGCCTGCAGTCTGCCCTTACAGCGTTATCAGTTCACTGTGTGTGGAGTGTCAGCACACCTGAGACGGTCACAGTCTATACAGCTGCTACTCGAGAGGAAAACTCATACAGTGTTTAATAGTCCTGACAAATTCACTTCAAATGTCAAATTAACTACTTTCTTATTTTATCTTTAATTAATATTTTTTTCCAAGAAAGGCGTGGGTCAGGTAGAGGATTCGTCATCTTTCTCCTCAACAGTTAACGGGTATTTGGACTGGTCTTTAGGGACAGATCTGATCCAAATGGCCACTCTGACTTGGCTCCGTTTGCTGTTTTTTCTCATGATGGTTTGGGAAGGCCGGCGAGCGCAGCCCGTTAATGTGAGCAGCACGTCGCCCGAGGAACCGTTTCCGTGGAGTCGGCCCAGGCTCCCGACCAGCATCCGACCGGATCATTACTACATCTACATCCACCCAGACCTTGGTGAGGGCACCTTCACGGGCCAGGTCCTGATTCTGGTCACCGCTTTGAATGACACCAACGTGATTGTGCTGAACAGCAAGGGTCTGACTATTAGGAGGGCCTTCCTCAAGGACTTAGCCTTGAACCGGACCAGCCGGGAACGACTCCCTCTGCGCCTGCTGGAGTCCCGGTCCAGCGAGCAGCTGGCCTTGGTCTCAGAGACCTCCCTGAAAGCACAGCATAAGTACCAGCTCTCCATCTCCTACAACAGCAGGATCTCAAGCAGCTATTCCGGACTCTACAAAGCCTCCTACGTGATGCCTAACGGAACCTCCAGGTGGGTGAACCAAAATAAGGGAACTGAAAACGAGGGTGAGCTTTCTGCATTTGTATCACTCATTCTTGCATCTGTAAATATACTGTATATCGGGCATTTGCGCCCAATCAACCAGCCTTCTTCACATGAATCGGGATTTCATTCATTCATTTTCACTTCGGTGTTCAGTGAGAGGAAACTGTTTTTTTTCCCCTCTTTCTTTATTAGAACTATTGTAGCTACACACTTTGAGCCCACCTCAGCCAGGAAGGTTTTCCCTTGTTTTGATGAACCCAGCATGAAGGCGGTGTTCTCTCTCGTGGTTGTAAGAGAAAGTCCCTACATAAGCCTCTCCAACATGCCCAAGGTGAGGCGAGATTCCACAGGGACATGGTTGGTTCCAGAAGGGTTCTTACGCTTGTCCTCTCCTTAAGATAGTTTCTTACATTGCAGTATTATTCTCCTTTTTTAAATCTACCCAGATGTGTTTCTTAGTTTTCCTGTGCACGAAACTATTTTTATTCTGATATTTAATGCACATATGCAGGCACACGTTCACTGTAATGCATGCAAAGGTCCTGCGTTTTACTGTTTACTGAAAGGCTCAATCTTTTTAAGTTTGTTGCAAAGGGTGCCATCCTACATCTGTCTTCGGGATTAGCAAATCCCTTGAGAAGATCCTCTGCTTGTCAAAATTGAATCGACAGTGTTCCAAATAAAAGGTCATTTTTTCCCCCTGTAGAAAGCCACAAAGCTTCGTAAAGACGGCCTTCAGGAGGACCACTACCTCACAAGTGTTAGGATGAGCAGCTACTTACTGGCTTTTGTAGTTTGTGATTTTTCCTTCAGCACTGCGCAGACAAAAAGAGGATTAAAGGTGTGTTGTCACTTTCGTTTTTTTCCATTGTCATGACCAATAGACATGAATAACAGCCCTCAGACCGAGCCCGGGGTTAAATGGGCGGGGTCTGAGTATGTCCTCGTCTTTTATTCCATCTTTGGCAGGTGTCCATCTTTGCCTCCAGCCATCAGACCAATCAGACTCACTTCGCTCTCCACACTGCAGTTAGGATCTTAAACTTCTATGAGAAATATTTCCAGATTCCATATCCTCTTCCCAAAATAGGTAGGAGCTATTGTTACCAGGTTTTATTCCCATCGATTCAGTGATTTAAACTCCATGCTAAAACATAGTACAAAGGCATTTGTTATTTCAGTTTCCTCCTCACTGGAGGACTTTTATCAAAATTTCCCTGGTTCATGTTAGGTTTATGACTACCTCTATCTTAAGATAAAAAATATAATAGATACCTCTCATATTCCACAGTGGAACCATATTTCACAATGGAAAACAATATTTCTACCTAAATTAGAATTAACTTTTAAATTCTAGAATTAAAATTTAGAATTAATTTTTTTTAGACCAATCATAATAAAGATGAACCTCATTTTAGCTACCAGGATGTATCACTTGTGTTTGCAATGTGGCAGGGTTTCTACTGTATCAGCTGACCAAAATGACTTGATAATGGAAAATAATTGAATTACGGGGTTGAACAAATTTACCCAATAAATATGAAAAATAATGCACTGTATTTGTTTTTGTTTTTTAAGGGCTAAGAATAAAAAATTTATTCCACAGTGCTGCTAGCCAGGTCAACTTAGTTTGACACCCAACCAAACAGCAGTTGTGCTCAAACTCTAGGATCTGAACCAATAACCCACAACCAACACATTGACCAAAATTTCGCTTTCTGCAGATATGGCCGCCATTCCTGATTTTGAGGCAGGAGCTATGGAGAACTGGGGGCTGTTGACTTTCCGAGAGACCTCCCTGTTGTACGAGAGCCAGACAGACACTCTGAGGAATAAATTCCGGGTTAGCCTGGTTGTGGCCCACGAACTCGCACACCAGGCAAGCGATCTCTTTCTGCTCTCATTCCGCCCGACGTCGAAGCATCCTTCTGTACCATGACGAGCTGTTCTATACCATACAAATGCTCCGTAACAGCATGAATGTTTTAATTGGGCATGCTTGGACTCTGCGTAATCTGTACACATTTGGCCGGTACAATGTCATGTGTAATAAACGTTACCCTGTCCTTTCAAAAATGTGTTTCCAGTGGTTTGGGAACCTGGTCACCATGAACTGGTGGAATGACCTGTGGCTGAATGAGGGCTTTGCCACCTACATGGAGTACAAGGCCATCAGTGAGCTGGAACCCAGCTGGTGTGTGGTGAGTGGACTTCCTCAGGGTCTTCAAGCTTTACGTGTTCCTCGGGGTCTTCAAGCTTTACGTGCTCCTCGGGGTCTTCAAGCTTTACGTGTTCCTCAGGGTCTTCAAGCTTTACGTGTTCCTCAGGGTCTTCAAGCTTTACGTGTTCCCCGGGGTCTTCAAGCTTTACGTGCTCCTCAGGGTCTTCAAGCTTTACGTGTTCCTCAGGGTCTTCAAGCTTTACGTGTTCCTCGGGGTCTTCAAGCTTTACGTGTTCCTCAGGGTCTTCAAGCTTT
>JAOYSI010002194.1:0-16293 GCA_025775065.1 Hiodon alosoides
GACTTTAAACTTCTCACACAAACGTACGAGCATTGTACAAAGCCAAGGCACTTTTGCAACACATGCGTCGGAGACAAGAGTCCAATTCCAAGTCGGGTTGTCACACTGTCGGGTACGATACACTATTGGTGCAATTACATAGTGCACAGTATGTTTGCAGTGTGGAACAGACTAAACCCACAGTTTGGAAACCGCTGCTCCATTATATTACCCTCTCCTCAAGCAGAATGGACAAGGTGTCCCAAGTGGAGAAATCATTTACATACCTTTATTGCGAGCTTGAGTTCAGTCACATCATAAGTAGTTGGATCGCTCATCAGTCCAACAATAACCGTTTCAAACTTTCCCCCAAGTTCAGATTTTAAGTCATTTACCAGGTCCTGCGGCGACAAGGAAAGCAACGCTTGAAGCAAAACAAAATGCACACAAAACTTTGTTGCCATGGAGATTTGATCAAGATCTGCCAGTTTACATGCCATATTATAAACAAACTCTTTCAGCCCCTGCTATGAAGCAGACCTTGGCAACCAGGCGCATTATAATTACATGTATTGACGAGGCGGAAAAAAGGTAAATATTTGGAGATGGAGGCGGTGCTGAAAGAACCATGATAATTCCCCCCAAAATGTTCAATTAAAAAAAGGCTACACAATATTTTGCATCTCCTCAAATCTTTCAAGAAAAGGCCCATTTTAACAATGAATGGTCAATATTCAGCAAAGCACTACTCCTTTTGGAACTTTGGACCAACTTATAATGGCTCATTATCACTTTCATTAGGAAAAAAAGTACTTGGGGTGAAGAAGTCGTGAACTTCCTTTTGACATGCAAACGGTGCTCTACTTAGCCTTTTACTGGGGTCGAAAATAAAGGAAGTTCACAACAACTAGGTCCCAAGGGGTTTTAAGAAGCATTTCAAAGCCATTACATGCATTCCAAGGATGTCGCAGAAAATAAATATTTAGACCATAAGAAAGTTCTATGTTTTATGCTATTTCGTCATTTCTTTGTTTGACATTGCACAATTACATAAAACAGTACTTAAAACCTCAGACAGTTCCATTTCTCCAATACCAGATGAGACATGGTACTCACGTCCAGCTGCATGCAAAAGAATTGGTATGGGTAATAGCTTTGAAATAATAAAAATAAATTCTGGATTCAATAACACTTCTGTAATATGCCGAAACAGAGGAACAAACTTAGTATAAAGACAGACCTCTCAGCTCCCGTTTCGCAATATTATAAACCCGTGGTCAACGTCAAGATTTCACAAATGAGTTTGTTAGCAATCGTTCACATGGTTGTGACACCACCCTGAACAGCAAGTATGACATTCCACCTACACTGACCTCCACATGGTTTATTCTTACAAATGAACTTATGGATGTGTGTACCAAGACTTTTACAATCGAGTTGCTAAGCAGACGCTTTTATCCAGAGTGACTTACACAGCTCACAATTTATACATTCACCCACTTATAAAGCTGGATATTTCACTGAAGCAATTCAGGTTATGTACCTTGCTTAAGGGTACAACAGCTGGGGTGGGAACCAGCAACCTTTCAGCCTGTCACCTTAACCACTACACCACCAGCTGCCCTGGTAAATACACAAGAATTGAACTACAATTACAGACAACCCATGTAATATAAAACACCAATACCCCCTGATCGGACTAGTGTCCCTCTCAGCACAGCCTGGAGGTCAACCCTTTTTCTGGGTCATTGAGAACTACATTTTGCTTACTAAATCGCATTTTAAATGACACCTAGTGACCTTTCTGCTAATACTGGCTCATTACCACAGTGCACCATGGGCGTAATTTGCACAGTTGTCCCATTCTGACAGATCCTCTGGATCAAGCAGTCGTCCAACAGCTACCCAGGACCCCCCATCCCCCTTAGGACGGGTCTGCGGCTGGTCTCACCTTCCCGTGGAGCGTCTTGTAAGCTGCATGGATTTGCTTTCGCTGAGCGTTGCTGCGAGCGGTCAACAGCTTAATGATGGCCTCCTCATCAGTGCCTGTAAACGTGTCACAAATAGGAATCCCCTTTCAGAAACTAATGCTTTATTAAATAAAAGGGAGCTAAAACAAGGGATACAAGGGGCAAGATCCTTGTAAAATCCTCAATAGATTCATCCCATTAAGGCTGGGTTTTTTACCAACACAAAGCCATTTAGACTCACAGACAGAATTTGATTGTAATAAGAAGACAACGCAGAGCAGAGAGGAATGACACCCAGGAGAACTGCAAGTCCCTGTTTTTATCATTTATTATCAGCACTGTCAGATCTCTTAAAGCGTGGCACTCCATGACCCTTGCGTTCCACTACAGAGGAAATGAGTGCTTCCCTCCCCAGACTGGATGACTCACACCACCGTGAGGTACTGACGAGTTACAAGATAGACCAAGTCACAAGGATCTTTCCAGAGCTGCAGGGCCGTTATAAAATAAGGTTAGAGGAATATCGTCTGAACGAGCCTGCAGCCTAGATCATCCGTGTCCCATTTTAAATGTGCTGAACCCAGATTTACATTGAACCGACTAAATTGCGAGGTACAGTAAAGTGGTACTCACCCAGTCCCTTCATTGCCTTGAACAGGACCTCTGCATCCTGGTTAGCATTAAAATTAGCAGAGGGCTTCACAGTACCTCGGGTGGCCTGCCGACAGAAATGTAAACCTTTTAAAAAATAACTTGCAGGTTAAAAATTTTTTAAACATGAGACATTTAAGATCTGAGGGATTTCTGCAGCCATTTCTTCTGCTCTTTGGAGAAGAGAACATTAAAAGGATCTGTAATAGTTTCAAGGCGACGCGTCCCAAGTTCTTTGCCACAAATGTCTCTGCTATTTCATGAGCTATAGGGATTCCTCTGCGGGCACAGAAAAATTATAAACCAACCCCAAATGACCTGACTGCAGGCAAAGATATCAAACAATACGCGAGAAACGTACAATTTTACAAGTTTCGCACACATTGACCCGGAAATCAGCAAAGATTCAAGGTTTCATTCTCTCTGTTTAAATTTAGCATATTGATTGATGCCTGCTCACTGATCTGAAAAAATGTGGTCATTTTGTCATTAAGAAACAATGCTATTGATTAGCATACATGTTATCTGATTAACTTGAGCAGTGCCCAATACACAGAAATGCATGCTCTTTCAGTGATCATTAACATAAATGCAGCTGTTAGCAGCTACAAAGAGGGTGGAGCAACAAAATGCAAATGAGTCAGCGTCATGTGACACATGGAAGGAGTTTGTAAATTTGTGGAGCAGTGTACATAGCAACCAAGTTTCATACCAATACTCCAAACAGTTGTCATTTTGACCCAATTTGTGTATTCTGTAAGCTCTCACTGGACCCACGAAGCAAGTTTGTGTTGACAAGTTTTGAAGAGGAGCTTCGGAAGAACATCAGTGAAATACATGATAGACGAAATTAAAGGGCCAAAAGTAAAAATATCTTTACAGGATGTAAAATATTTTTTAATTGTGCGCATATAATATTTACTTAACATTTCTAAAATCTCAGATTATACAGATGAGCAAACACCTTTCAAGTGGTCCTCAACACAAGCAGATGAGAAGTCTCTTTACAATGGGCAAGTTGATCAAGTTACACATCATGCAAATGACAGACACAAATTACTTCCCTCCTAACGCCAAGTCTCTGACACATGGGAGAGCAGACTGACACCTTGTTGCCACGTAGTAAAGACAGGACTCATTTAAACAGCAGATTACACTCTTGGCACTGGCCCCACAAACACTTAGTTTACATTACTCACAGGGATGGCTCGAATTCAGGCCGCCCTTAACAATGCACCGTCCTGTGGCATCAAGACATTGTTGTCATTGCCCGTAATACCCATCCAATTAGACCATCCGAAATCTGAACGACTGCGAGAACGGAGAGCCGTTAACGGCCGTAATTAAGGAAACATATACTCCTGCCAGTTATATAGAATCCTGTTATTCAAGTTCCTCGGACCACCCAAGAGGGATATTCATTTACACAACGAATGGAGGAATATGGCGTTTTTTATTATAACAACTTACTTATCTTAACGAGCCTCGCGCGAAGAGACAGCAAACACATTACACGATACTTAATACAATTATAAGGACCATTTAAGAAAGTCCCATTCCTTGGCCTGCTCATTAGGATTCCACAAACTAGCGTGATCCGTCGGTATAACGTTCTTTCATTGTGCAGCAGGGGAGGTTTGATTAGCAATTTCAAATATTTACATTTTTAAATTCCTATGTAGGTATCGCTGATATACCCAGGTTGAGATTATATTATATGTACAATAACAAAAAAACACTGAAATGACCGAGACGGAAAGCACACATCGTAAAGCCCGGCATCTCAGAAATCAGTTTGAGACTTCTCCCTGCTGCAGGTATGCCGTGACAACAAGAGCGAAGAACAAACATCGCAGTGCTCTGCTTTCACCGAGCAGAAGCGCCCCATGATACATTTTTACAAAGAGCTAAAAACCCACGTCACATGTCTGGAAAATAAGGTCTAGGGAAGATTTTGGAATGTACATTTAAAGTGTGGAAACTCAGAGTGGGCCCTGCACCAAACATAAATATTATGTTTAGTGGTCAGGCTTTTCAAAACTGCGCTCCGTTTCAGGGCCCCAGTTGTCACCGCCTGTTGTCCATTTGACAAAGTAGAAATTAAACCCTTTATCCGTTAATTACAACAGTGAGACCGAAGCACTTAAAATATGGTTGAGGTTAATATTTTGCAAGCAACACATTTCGCCTGTTGTAGTTTTTATGACTACTTACTAGCTGGAATGTTTGCACAAATCCCGGTTTTTACGCCGCTTGTTGTGCTGCTCCGACCACATTAGCCCGTCTAACTTGAGACAACCCCACCCATGTACTCAAGAGCAGCATACATTGCGGCTCCGTTGCTCATTAAATGAGGGTTCTCCCGTCTCAGAGCTCTAGGTGGAAACAGCTGGACCAACAGGCGGTCATCCAACACGTATGAGTCACTACAGTGACTTAAGTTTTCCCTGCATCTTCCTCTCCAACTTTTTCACCATTCCTCATTTTGAGTTTACAGCAAATCAAGAAGTGCATCTTCATTTCAATCCTTGTTAGCACACAGAAATACATTTTAAGATGAAAGACTAAAATTAAAGCTTAAAACGAAAGAAAGATATATATATATATATATATATTTTAAAAAAAATGTTGCTTACCATTGTAATTACTGTCTTATCCGACGAAGCTTAATATTCCAGTCTGCAAATCGAAAAAGGGCGAAAACGAAAACTAAACAGAGGGACCTTTAAATTTACATCAAGTGTTCGACAGTTGTTTCGTCCAATTATCATCAAGCTTGGCCTATTTCGTTACTGGGCTTGGAATTAGGTTGCATGTGTGCAGTATAAAAAAATAACCAGGTTAAATGTATAAATAAGATGCAAACAGACAAGGACGCTAGTTAAGCAGATAATGTTTACTAACAGATACTAGAAAATTATAGTACCACTGGTGTGCAGAACAATATTTTCCACGATCGTAATCGTTTTGCGGTTTCACACATACTTTACAGTGCAATCGATTTTATCCACCACTTCTCATTTTCTGAAGTAAATCATAACACCCGGACGATAACTAGTGAAAGGCGTGGAATGGAAACGCGAAGCAGGCATTATTTCCTAAAGTACTTTAACAGTTGTTTGTTGACTATTGTTTATTTAACTCCACCTATACCGGTGTGACAAGTTGTAAAAAACAATTGTCTCTCATATTACACGAGGTCTAAAATTTCAAATGTTAAATCCTACCATGGAAACAATATTGAACAATGCATACATAACACCAATTTAGACTGCATGGCGTCTAAATAAGATTTAAAAATTAAAAGACCGGAATAATAATAATAATAATAATTATTATTTTTTTAAAACTTTTAGCAAGTAAAGAAGTTAATCTATAGACCCTCTCGCCATTTTCATCATTAATGGATAAACAGTGATGATTTCAACCGGTTGACCAGAAACTTACCGAAAAGCCAAAGCAGCACCAACAAATCAGTCTCAGAAAGAAGGCAGTACTATAATAACCACGCAAAACTTCAGTTTTAAACTCTACGTTGTACCACACCCTAGCAGTGCTGAACCACGCCTTATGCTTGCCAACCGTGTGCAAACACGGAATGATAGTGGGACATGTAGTTCTAGAAGGCAGGGCCCTGTTATATTTTCCATTAATCCTTCAGTAGACGGATTTGCACTATTCGTTGCGTGCTGGGAAATAAACCTGTTGGGTTTGCGTTAGTTGAAATTTCTCGCTATATTATAACAAAACACAACAAAGTGGGGTTTTTTTTTAATGATATATGGGATATTCTCATTTGGTTAACCTTCAAGACAAGGTATTTACTGATGACGAGCTTCCACTGTAGTTGGACCTAATTAAAGTAAGATGTGATAGTTAATTATATTTTACTTATCAAGTAGATCGAAATATGTCTCTTATATAAAAAGTTGTTTAGAAATGTGTTGAAAATCTCATGATTAACCTACAAATAACAAAAAAAACAAGAATAAGGATAATACAATTGAATATTCCAGTTCTCTCATTTCCACTATGTAGGACTTACTTCTGTACAGTGCTTAGTAATTATAACAGTTTCATAAATGAAAATGAGGATTGTTCATCTATCAGAAATGTTGCCATGGATTTGTGAATAGGCACTGATGTAACACTCTTGACGTTTCCAGCATTTCATTAGATGACATTGAACAGAATTAATCTTAGGGTTTAAAATGCATGGTGAACATTTGAAAGCATACAATTAACTTGGAAGGTAAACTTAACATGTAACACGACATTAAAATGGTTTGTTGGAGGGATGCAGCTAAAATACTTGCAATTTTTTTCCTTCATATTTTAGTCAAAAAACACCTATATCTATATATAAATGGGGTTCTTGGGCTATAACAGTGTATGAGAAGCATCATGTCTTCCACAGAACGCATTGAAAATAGTTCTATCTATATTCTATCTAATGAATGAGATTATACTAAATTAGATACCAGTTACTAAGCACACGCTTATTAATTTAAACCATGTACACGTGAAAATTCATTAAGCAAATCTAGGGAAACCAAACTAACGTCTAGGTTTCCTATTCACCCGATGATTTCCATCAATGGGCCCCACTGAAATCTCCTGTTTACGAGTTTGTTTCGAGGGAAGACGTCAGCCTTAACGCATCTGGTCGAGACTGAATGCTGCATTCTTATAAAGGCAAGTTTAAATCTCTAGGAATTTCAAAATGACTTCCTAAAAACATTTCACCTGACCCAAAATCTTAGAGAAGTATTGAAGGATGGCGAGTGATCAGACACAGGGACGCTAGGCATGCCGTGTTGCGGCAAACCAACACATTTATTTATATTAAACTAAAACTCTCAAAACAGACCTACCAAACTTACCGTAACCGCACCCCAAAAAAAACAAAATGGTCACACTGCCTGCCAAGTTCCCCAGCCAGACACCTTCCCCCAACCAAACTAACCCTGCTTTTGGCCTTTCGGATTAAACCATTGCCTAAAGCTATGCTATCGACCAACTGAGGACCACTGGAAATCAACAGGAAAGTTTGTTCGCTGCCGCAATGCCCACCTGATCAACCAACCAATTTTTAAACCAACAATTAAGTCAACAATTAACATTTATTCAATTAATTTACAACAAGGTTTAACACACTTAATTCTGTCCAGCGGTGGAAATACTCCGTCATATTCTGCCGGTAAATGTTTAAATGGATTTATGCAAATCAACTTTTTCCTAGTGCTCTACTCCTAATGGAGACTGAAATAGGTTAAAATAGTGATTACAAATTACTCTTTCAAAAATTAATCCTGTTAATTATATCATAAGATGCATAAATTGCCCGTGTGCATATCGACACTTAGCGTTATGATCCGTGAAACATTTGTATATCTGATGTAATATAAGCCCATTTGTCCCGTTTCAGGCAAGGATTCGAACAGTTTTTTTATATTTTTTATCTCAAGTTAGACAGGTTTCACATTTACAAATATTTATTCCCCCCCAAAAAATGGACATGCTAAGAAACAGATACAACCTGTACAATCAAATACATTAACAGCATGTATCACTATATGTAGTTTTTACAATTTCTGATAAATTATCCTAAACTTATACCACTTACTTTGGAACACGTGTAGTGAACCAACTATTCAGATACGGATCAATAACCGCAATTACACACACACCACTCTCGCAGAGTTTAGCTATAGAGTACAATTTAATCACACACAACAAAGAACTGGATTTCACTTCTGTTCAATACATTTTTACCTTGCAGGAACATACTGGCTCTCCTGGAGAGAGGCCTGATAGGACCCTTCAGAAGTTAAAACGTATGACAAATATCATTTGCGTTGTGATGCATTCATCAACGTCATGCACCAAAACTTGACACAACGTGTTCAAATAATTAGTTACCCCAACAACAAGCTAGTAAATGTGCTGCTGGTAATAACCCAGTCACATCAGGCCAATGCAGGATGGGAACGTCTGGTTAAAAAAGGAAACAAATGACTAAATCCACACAATATTGACCTCTCCGTTTACTCGTGTTCAAACAGCTGTAAACACCACATTCTTGCTGGCTTATTGATAAACGTTCCCCAAAAATAGATCAACTTCCCCTCTATTTGACAAAACATACGCTTCATCAAAATACATGGACAGACAACTTAACCTTTGCTTATTAATTTACTCAAAGAAAATACATAACCAAGCCACGTTGCATGTCATTTTATCAAGATAAGACCACAGGATATCCTGGCTTTAGAAGGTGGGAGAACCAGCTGCAGTGCAACAGACGGCCACAGACAGCTAAGGGCCTGGGACAGGAAGATCCGTGCGGCCCACCCTTCCTCCCCTGGGGGAGGGGGCGGCTCTGCCCTGGGGATCCCTCAGCGAGCGGCCGGGCTTCAGGGCCAAGTTGCCCACCGAGTTCCTCAGCTGCTTGATCACCAGCCACAGCAGTAGCACCAACAGCAGGAGCAGCACCACGAACATCCCCAGGTAGAGGCAGATGTTCCAGCCCCAGTCCACCGCCACTGGCCAGGAGGTGGACGCCACCAGGAACCTCCTCGGGGAGGGCATGGCAGGGGCAGCGCAGTGCCAGGGGTGGCACTTCTGATGCCCTCGGAGGACGTCCTGATGCAGTGCCAGCTGGTCACTCGGCTCGCAATCCCTCATCCAACAACCCCGGTGCGGAGCGCCCGGCTGCCCGTTTTCGAGACGTCAAACGGACTCTCAATCTTCTTTCAGGTTAGTATGGGATGTCGGAACAGCCGCATTCAATTATTCGCCGACTGAGACGGATAATCCCAGTTGCAATATTAATGTGCAGTCTGTTCTGCCACCACAAGGCTCTAGCCAAACAGACCGTCTTAAAAACACCCTGTACATATTCAAGCACACGCCCCTCTTTCTCCCATTGGCTGCCAGGCTTCTCCCTTTCCCCAGCTGCAAGTATTCAGTCATGTCCAACATTACGGCAGAGCAGTTAGGCAATTTTAAAGAAATACAGACTAGATCGAGTAGATACAATTCAGATAATGCACTTAATCAAATGCAATGAAAGCAAGCAATGAGATGAAAATCCAAGTAATTCTACAATTATACTGAATGGTTCACATCACGTTTTGTAGAGCTTCTGTTTAGAATAAAAATTACAATAAGACAAAGCAACTGATAACTCAGTTTAAAATACATTTTAAAACTAAAATCCCTAATTCGAGATGAAATGTGGACATCTAGAATGTCCCAGAGCTGTTGACAGCGAGACAGCGCGTAGCAATTTATATAGGATGAAGCTTGAAATGACCATCTGCTTCTAAGGAATAACCAACAGAACAGTACGGTTTAACCATCTGGAAATCAAGGTGCCTATGCTCCGTGTGGACTGGTACACCGAGATTTCTGGAAAAAGCCAAAGGCATCAAGGGAAATGTATTCAATAGAGGCTAAGCACATGTACATCGTTTTGGCATGACTACACAAGTTGTCTAAAATGTGGCACAGGGATGTGACAACCCAAGCTGACAACACAGATGCTAGATTGGACAGCGTGCCTGGAACGCCAGCAATCACACCGTGCTCAGCGACTTCAGCATTTTTTCCCCTTGCATTCTAAATTAAATAGTACCTGAACACTTGATGCACGTCTGCCCGTTTTATATAGCAAGACATGGCCAGTCTGCAGGAGCACCCCATTATTACTTTTAACTTGGTTTCTCATGGAGTAAAACCTACTGGGAACACCGTAGTTTATCGTTTACCCAGCAGTCCAACAGAAATGCATAGTCTTTTACAACTCTACCCAGTCGTTATTGTTTAGGAGTAGCTTGGCGCGTCAACATTGTCGCTGAAAAAACTTCAGTTAACTGGGGGGGGGGAAAAAAACCTCGTCATTGAGAAATGTATCCATCAACTACATTTCCACAATATAAAAGTAGTAAAATATACCATATCAGTTAAAGCTCAAACAACTTTTTTGTTAACGGGTGGCGTTTAGGCACAAACTCATTTGTAATCGTCCAAATCGCATCAGATGGGTGTGGATTTTCATTCCTAGAAAATATAGGACACGTCACACATTAAGTTTCTCCCATCATGTCAATTTGATCCCTTGTGGCTGTGGTGCAATACAGAAATGGAGTTAAAAAACAAAACTAATTTACAGGAAACGCCGGTCCACCACCATACATTGAGCAAGAGGCTTAGCCAAGCTTGTACAAGACAAGAATGTCTTGCCCACAAATGTAAATGCATTACAAATAGTAACCTGCAACATGTCGGTCACATGCAGAAGTACCAGAACAAGTTACAGGAAAGGAAAATCCTGGTGTGCAAGACAATGGCAATTTTACATTCCCACATCCGGTTAGAGCAAATCAGTAATTGAGAATCGTTTACTTGGTCCTGAGAAACACAGGCATGCGTCACTGGGTACTTATCTGCAAGTCCTGGAGATGGGACTAACAGGAACCGGGGACTTCAAGTTGTGCCCAGTGATTTTAGCCAGCATCACATTTTAAATTCATGGGAAGGAGTTTGTAATGCCATTACCGTTAATCCAGAGTGCTTAGGGTTCGTCTTTAAGTGGCAAAAAATAAAAAGTGTAAAGAACTTCTTTGAAACCCCTGATCAGTTGGTAATCTTTCTGACAAGAGGTTTTGTCCATTTGCCTACACGGTTTAAACATTATGATGGCTCTGTTGAACTAGTTGAGACTTGAAAAGCCACCATCACAGGGCCACCCTATACAATGGTAAGGCTTGCCAAATACATAAGGCAAATCGAGGTTGGAGGAGAACATGGCAGGCCTGTGGTTTAACTCCTTGTAACAGATCCTGTCGATGCTTCCAAAAAGACACTATAAACTGGGCAAAACTAATGTTTATAAAGTACAAGACGTTCTTCCTAGGAACTCAGACCACCTAGCAAGTCAAGAGCACAGCATTAAACTTGACAAAATCCTTCCAAACCATTAAGGGAATGTTAAATCTGCAAACATGAAATTTGAAACAAATTGTCACTTAAAACTCATCAACTAACTAGCCTGAGCAACCGTGCAGTCACTATAAGATCGTTTTAAATTCCCTTGTAGCAATAAAAACTAGTCAGGTGAAACGTAAAAACCTGATCAAAATGAAACTCAGGATAAGCAGCTGTCAAGTGTAGCCTAAAATTAAACGGGTGCATCTAGTTTTACAGTGAAACTACTGGACCATTTTATAAAAAACTACCACGTTGTGACTTTTCTAAAGAGCTATACAGCTGGACCAACACAGCTTGCTTAAACTGTAATGCGACTGACTAACAATACAAGCAGAAAACATCGCACCTCGTTGCCCAGCTACGAGTAGCAAACACTTCACACACAGTTGCCGATTGTCACGTTGATACACTTCCAACACCTCCTTCGACAAGACAGTCACCCGTTTTATGGTTTCTCTGCCTCTTAACACAGAATGACCATCCCAGTTACTGCAGCACATACCATAGCATACTGCACTGTGTGGGAATAGCACCCCTTGTTCAAGGCAGCGCAGGTATATTGGCTATAAAATAAGGTTAAATGTCAAAGCAAAACAGAAACGGCATGAGGGGGAATGTACCTCTGGCACCTTTATTACAGGAGAGACCGAGAAGCAGTGTCACACGCTTCTTATAGAACAGTCGATCACCGAGACATGTTTCAACATCCCCAAGGAAACAAACGTAGAATTTAAAACAATGCTTGATTAACTAGGTTACAAAACTGGCTGTATCAAGCATAACAAATCTACAAGATTGCACATATAAAAATTGACTTTATTTTAAAATGGTCATCCACCTTGAGACTTAAGGAAATGGTTCAGTTATTGGAATTCTCTGGGCATAAACAACATCTAATTAAAAAAATAAAAAACTGTACAGGGGAATAATAAAAACCTACAAAGGATTTCTATGGCAGATTAAGTGATTAATTCAAGAGCAGTTTCTCAGGTGGCTTAATGAGGGAGACTTCATGGTACCTGAAAACAAAGAGGGCAAGAACAATGTCAGCACACCCTCAGGATCCCAGAATGTCCTCGTTAAAGCAGCCCGATAAATCAAGGCCACCATTACACATGAAAGTCACCAACGTAATGTCAAGCATACATCAGATTCAATGGAAAACCAGACACCATTTGATAGTTTACTGGCAGCTTGCGTTCAGAATCCCCCACGTCACACCCAGATTCATCACCCGACTACAGCCGGCACTTACTTTGAACCCTTGTACTTTTCCCTCACTGACTGTTGCGCGTGCGTGGCAGCGCTGAGGTAGGTTTGATGTAGATCCTCCACACACGGCAGGAGAGCTTCCAGAGTGTAGCCAGTCGCCTCAACCAGAGGCTCAGTCTTGAAGAAAGATTTCACGCTCAGTAAAAAATAACCAGTCAACTACTGCAACACCTAGACATTATTGCAAATCTGAAATCAGCTTCAATTTGCTTTCAACCCAACCAGCAGCCAACTGGTACCTCTTCAGAGCAGCATGAGGACTGCAAGCTTACACAAGTGACCTAGAAACGCTAAGGAACAAGCCAAAACCCACTTTGAACCATTCTACTGGAAAAACACACTTTTACAAAATGGAGGATGGGAGGCAGTTTGACTTGCCACACCAATACTTGCTCCTGCCACTCATTCTTCATGAAAGTAAATGGCTTTGATAAAACGCCACACGCCTCTACAATACTGCTGCCATGAACTAACAAGTTTAATACAATTAAGCACACAGCTACATAGGATTACCAAATACAGATCAAACCTGATAGTTACACTTCAATGCACGCTTGAATCAGTAGTTGACGGTTTGAGAAAATGGGGAGGCAAAACTTACCCATGAGCCACCTGATATCGTAAAGTGTGCCAAGACAAAGGCTGCAGCAGCTGTCTGAGATGGAAGATACTTCAGGAAAGGGTCAGAGTCCACCAAACTCAGTTCTCCTAAAAACTGAAAGAACTCAAATGTAAAGGTCTGCAAATCTGCATCGGCTGCGCTGTAAACCAGACTACAATTTGCTTCTTTGAGAAGTCAGTAAGTACAATCTGAACTCACCAATGACAAGCTCTCAGTTTTCTTGTTGACAGGCTGATGCAGAAAGTACTGGGTAAGAAACTGGTAGATAGTAGGAGCAGCAAGGTCAAACGATAGAACTTTTAGAATAAGATGTTCCATCCTCAAAACCTGCTTCTTTGTGTAGGTGTCATCAGTGATGTAGACAAATTCTGCCACCTCAGGGGGATAGATCTCTTCAAATTTCCTGTCAGAAGAACAGCCCATGTTATTCCCCCACACATAGCACAAGGTGAAGAAAGCGACCTCAGCAAATAAGCCAATACTCACGAAGCCAACAACATCGCTGCAGTCCCAACCAACTGCAGCTTCCCTCTCAGAACGGACATGGAGGACAGGAACCGGTCTATGTAGTTAACAGCCAGGTAGAGGGTCTCACTCTGGAGTTTGTACTCCTCCCCGACTTCGACCAGCCAGTCAACGAGAATAGCCCGCATGCTGGTCGTTATGTCCGGCTGTTTCTTCATGTAACCCACCTTCGGCCTCGACTTCAGCTACACACAAAAGCGTCAGATTTTAAAAACCAGAGACTTTCAAGATTACCGACACGCCATCGGCGACAAGTCAATAATTCAGTGACCCAGTCAGACTTGCCTCCATTTCCCGCAAGTACTCATGAATTTCAGCAGTGTAAACTGTCACTTCATTCAAATGCACTGGCTTCTCTTCATCAACGACAGACATATCCATTGGAGAATCTAAAAAGAATAGTTTAGTACAGTTACAGAAAAGTAAACGGGGCAGGTATAAAGCAATTACAATTGGGTTTTATATAATGCCCAAATACATTCCATAATCATAGTAAACTTATAACCATGAATTCAGGATACTGGGACTTCGCCAATACATACCAAAACTGACATCCATAGCAAGGTTAATTGTAGCTAGGGGCTGTCGGAGACTTGTTACAGTGGGGTTCAGGAGTAAAGCCGAGTTCTCCAGAGATGCCTTCGTTTTAAAAAAGGCTTGCTTCTTGGAGCAGGCACCATCAGGCTCATCCACATGGATTTGGAAAGCAGGCTGTTTGGCCACCATTCTCTCACAAAGGCCTTTGCTACCGTCTTCATTTTTGCAGGACCGTACCTGACAGGAGCCAATAGTTTAAAAAGCTTTACATAACGCAATAGTCGATAGCCTGCAGAAAAAAAATTGTGGCGGTAAATACTTCCAACAGCCAGCTCCAATGATGAGGTTCACACACCGTTGGAACTAAAGCGTTTAGTACGTAGTACATGTTTGAGCGCCAGATTGTTTAAAAGCCATCAAGCAGAGATGACATTGTCTGAGCGGACGGGTATTTAAAATGGCGGACAAGTCAGACGGAGATCAGAACATTTTATTAAAACAATAGAAGTTGTGATCGCTGGATAGACATCTATACCACAAGTTCCTAGTTAATACAATATTCAAGTGTACTAAAAAGTAAGGTGGACATTTGCTCACAAGTCACCGCACCCGCACCCCCCTTTCGCCATTGCCTAACCGTCTAGCTTGCATTATGCCACATCTTCGTAAAAGTCACAAATACTAATAAACTAAAGTGACCGTTATGATTGTTGCCAACACTAGCTATACGCTTTGTTAGAATAAAGGTTGATGCGTTAACCTTAAGCATAACTTCACCGACTTCAGAGGACGCAAGACAACAACTAAAAGTTACCAACCTGTTTAGCTCCGGGTTGCCCGAATGGTCTACCGAGTTGGTTGTTTTGCAATGCTCCCAAAACGGTCCTGGTAGAGGGCTTAGGGTTTACATTTTCTGATCTATTCTTTGCTCCAACCCTTAATCTAGAGAGCATATTTTCTCGATTTTGGTTGTCTTGCCCTGGAATACTTGATGCCATTCTCGTCTGCTGTTGCGGTTTCTTCTTAGTAGCCAACTAAAGACAAGAAAGGTGGCTAGAATTTAAAACAAAGCAATGGCTTGCTATAAACCTAGCTGGACCTCAGTAGCCAATTATGGTTGTTCTGAAAATTAAAGATACGAGAAATAGCGCCCGAACACAAGTTGCAGTGGTGTAGATCAAGCGAACTAAATATTGCAAAATTAAAAGCACATAAGGAACTATATTTCTCAATAAATTGCAGTTAACTGATTTAAAATACCACCGTTAGCCCGCCATACTACTTTCTATTTGTAAACCTTAAGAGCCAGCACCACTAACTTCTCCAGCAAGCCCTTGTTTCTTTTTCTTTTCTTTTTTTGAGCCTGCAAAAACTGATAATTTCTCAGTTCAAGTAGCCCGCGACTATTGAAACTATCCAATCCCAACGAAGTTACTATTTACGTCACCAATCTACGGTGGCTGAATTATCCAAAAGGGTTGTTTTAGTCAAACCACAAACCGTTGAAAATGAAATGTGTTGGTCTTTGTTGCTTCAGGCGGGATTTAAAATTCTGTGATGTGACGTGAGATGCGTCGATTGCAATGATATGACTAAAAACGATTAAAACGATTTTTTTATTTATTTACCCGTATCTCAAACATTCTGACTTTTCGCAGTGGCTTCTCATGAAAAGCACAGCTCATTTTATTCACTCGAAAATACTAAATCATACTCAAAAACTCCTGTAGTTATTAAATACTC
>JAOYSI010002195.1:0-16290 GCA_025775065.1 Hiodon alosoides
TTTGGTGTTTTTGTGTGTGTGTGTGTGTTTTGTGTTTTTGTGTGTGTGTGTTGGTGTGTGTTTGGTGTTTATTTGTGTGTGTGTGTGTGTGTGTGTGTGTGTGTGTGTGTGTGTGTGTGTGTTTGTTAGTGTGAGATATCCTGACTGCAATGAGCCGTTGGACTGAATTCCACCCCTGACACATTGCTGCACATCTTAAAATCACGGGCTGCGTCTCATCTGGTCCAGTCCAAAGCTCCCACATTTAGGCCCCCACATGTTATCCCAGAGAATCGAGGAAAATTGCGCTGAGTATAAAGATCCACATCAATCATGGCGTGACATTTTGCCAGAGTTTCGGAACAGGACTTTTATTGCGAGTTGAATGAGTGACATCAAGTGAGTTAAATTGCCTGTTAAATTGTCCCAGTCTTCAGCTATTTTAAGTTTTGATAAAAACAGACTGGTTTAAGCCAGCACTTAAAGGGAGAAATTGCCAAGAGCTGCCAGTCTCCTCGGATAAAGTGCGGAAAAGAAGGCAGAAAAGTCCATTTAGATTTTTATTTATTTAAATATGGGATAAAAGTAAAGTTAAAATTCTTTATTTAGATAAAGAAACATTTCAGTGCAGTTATTTATGAGGTGCATGTCCAATGAAATGTTGTTACAATGTGTTCACTTATACAGAAAGGCCTTTACATATAGAAAAAAAAAAACAACTTCTGCAAGGCCTTGTCTTGTCAAATTGTTTTAGGTGAGATAAACAAATCCATCTTTTTAGCAAGCTAGAATATGACAATTACATCTATTTTCACAGAAAAGACACACAAGTTGTCCCCCATAATGCCAAATGACACACGCACCCAGTGAATGATCTGCGGATCTGTTGTTTGAAATAATTCACAAGTGTGGTGTCATTAATGCGTGGCTAACAGTAAGCACTACAGATGTATGATGTTTACTAATGTGCAGCGTTCCATTACAATGCCAGGGGAGGGAGTGTAAATGCTTGTTTTAGTCCCGTGCCTCTTCATTGTTGATTGTTCGAATTGATGAGAAGACACACAATTGCTTCCATAAGCAGACAGACTCCCAAGGGATGATTGGGGGGTTGAGATCCTCGTAAAAATGTGGAGGCTGCTGAGAATGGAACTGACGTTAGAAGCACGGAAATGCAGTTTGAGCCTTCATTCTGTGAGAAATTTTAACATTCAAAGTGTGATCTTTCTTCCATAATCCAACCAACATCTTGTTTAATGGACGTGTCCAATAAGTAAAAAGTAATGATGAGTCTGTTTACCGAGCATTCAGAGGACTGGCAGTCTTCCCTCACTGACTGGGGTCTTTGGAGGGACTCCTTCTATTAGATTGTATACTTAATGCACTTACAAACTCCATTAAGAACAAAATGAACTCAAACACAAGACGGAGAGAAATTAATACATAAATCATTAAACGTGTCAAACAAAAAAAAACCTCTTTTAATTGCATTCCTTTTTTTCTTGAATGAGTTCATTAGTGGGGAAAATAAAGATTAACCTTTCGAATCCGACTAGCATTTTCCTCTGTCCCCCCAAATGTGGAATTAATACACATTTTTTAATCATTAGTGTAATTTCCAGGATGATACTTTTGTTCTTTGGGCTGTTGAACTGTTACGGATGTTACTAACCCTTCAAATTGTTTGCTTCATTCAAGCATTCTTTCTTGAATAATTCATTAAGCATTATTATCCAAGCGTGGAACACCTCATTTAGCATTGGTGATCTTTTCCTTATGTGTGCTTGACAGGCAATCAAAGTTTTTATCAGTGCAGAAAATTTGCAATTCAGAAATGTACTCGCAGCAATTAGTAGCTATCAGGTACCAATGCAATGGCAGGTTGGTGAAAGAGTGAGGATTAAATTAACTCCACTCGTGTTAGCGTGCCGCATATCGGACAAAACAAAACATCTGCTTTTTAATTTGGCAAAACATTCCATTTTGTACTTTCTAAGAGGCATCCTCCATCATTTAAGACCCAGTGTTTTGTAACCTGCCTTATTTCCTTATTCCCTTTGCATGCATGGGAAGTAGTGGGAATCAGACTCTTAATCTCAGTCCAATCTGCATCATGCCATTTTTCATGCAAAATTAAACACTTGTGGGAAATTGTCCTCCTGGTGCCAAATGCATTTCTATTTCTAAAGGTTGACCCACATCATATTTACAGTGTAGAAATGTGTAGAAAAGTTACTCAGGTGTACAATCCCATGTGCATGTGGCCATGGAAGTGTTCTTTAGATTAGGTTAAAGCCATGGGGCCTACATCTCTCTGCATTTGAGTGAAGAACACTTAAGAAAGGGCAATGTCACTTCAAAGGCATGTGTGTTTTTCCACGAGACACATGCCACCAACACAAAACCATTGTTTACAAAAGAGGCTACATGTGAGTGAAGATGCACCATATACAGCTCAGTGAGTGTGTGGGTGTAATTGCGGCTGAGTCTTTTCTATGTAGGGCTAATCAGAGGGCATCCTAGCTCCAGAGACACCCGGGACGTGACAGCAGATAAAGAGAAATAGCATATCACCGATGCTGGTGATGGCACTGTTGGCACATTTCAGGGCTGAAACCCATTCTAGTATAGGTCATCTACTCTGGGCTCATTTAATTAAAAAATGTGATTAATCCACAATCAAATGTTTTATTGTGTTTACTATCAGAATTTTAAGCACAGGCTTGCAGTGCAGACATTAACAATGTGCACAGAGATATTGCTAATTTAGGCCGTCAATTATAGTGCAGAGCTCATTTCACAGTACACATTTTTTTGTGGACTACTCTATAAGTAGGCTAGGACCAAACGTTCAAATTGCGGGTGTAACTGCCAGGGTTCCATGACCTTAGCTCAGTACTGGAACTAATGGTAAAGATGTCCCACGTTTAAACACCTCTTTGTTTTATCTACAGCACTAAGCATTACTTTCAGATGAAGGGGCAGTGTGCTCATGGTCCGGGGAACATCTTCACCTGAGAGTGATCAAGAGGAACACCTGTGCTCCCCCAAACCCCCCATAAGCCATCTATATCCCAACTGGATACGTTCTGATCCAGAGCCACTCGCCTACACATTGAGGCATTTACTGTATCCTTATTTTGCTGTAATTCTATCCTTTTCTATTTATTTATTCATGTCGATGTGTTTGCCAGGTCCTGAGTTGCGTCCATCTACTGAGAACGGTTGTTATGTTTCATAGTGTGTTCCGACTAAACGTGACCGTTCATAGATCGATTTATTTTATTGCCTGAAACTTGACTGGAGTCCGATGGCTTAACACAGCAGGGTCTCTGGACTCAAAAGTCAAAAGACTGAGTTTCACTTTTCACTGAGTTTTCCCACCACACAACGTTTACTGTATACATTCTGTACTGGGGCTGGGACCCAACTTTGACAACCTGTCTTAGTTTTAGACTTGAGGCGAATTTGCATGTATACTGCCATGGCTATTAATATATATATATTTGTGATGATAACAGTAAATACAAATAGAACGGGTTAGTAAACAGCTGTGACTTCTGGGACGAAATTTACATGACATACAGTGAGCGCAAAGT
The DNA here is from genome assembly GCA_025775065.1 of Hiodon alosoides. NCBI lineage: Eukaryota > Metazoa > Chordata > Actinopteri > Hiodontiformes > Hiodontidae > Hiodon > Hiodon alosoides. The sequence goes on from JAOYSI010002195.1 coordinate 3,579, forward strand.
CTGAAGTAACAATGTCAGGAAATTTAATTTTCCACCGAACAGACACAGATGCATAAAACAATTATTGGGTGTCGAGGTGACCATGTCGAGAGTATTTACACTGAGGTTTAATATACTTTCAATTTTAGATGACTGTAAGTGGGAGCTGTCCCTTCAGCACCACATATTTACGGCACACCGGTCTACTAACGTTACGTAGGTCTATTCATTTCACAACAGAAACTCTATCGTAGGCTACATCGACTAAACAATATATGTTATATAATAAACACTGCATTTCGATATAATTCGCAGCACGTCTCTGTTAATATCACATCTGAACAAACCACTAGATAATGATTTAAATTAAAATTTTATAGGAATGTCCTGGTACAAAAGCGAACGAACGTATCTCATTTAACAGTCAACTACCATCGGGTATTCTAATGAGAGTTAGGTGCACATAAGCCATTGAACACAACCTTTATAAACTTTAGACCCAAACAAGAAATGTATGTCTGTAGGCTGCTGTTCAGACGCAGTTTTGTGCGTCAAGTTTCCCAAGTCATATATCGCGAGAAAATACATTCGAAAGGTTCGTATGTCTTGTAATATTGTCAAATTGTTGGCCACACTTGCATTTGTTCATTTTAGATTTTGTGAAAGACTGGTTATATGCTTTTAATTTATTAAAAGTTTCCATCATGAATATATCTGAACTGGAACGAGTTTTGATTAATTCATGACGTTCACTAAGGTGTACTGCGTGCGCGAATACAACCAATTACTTTGACATGACAGAAGCACTAAAGGCCAGATTGTAATTGTTTGTAAGTATATAATGTATTCTATTTATAAAAAGAAACGCTATTAAATACAGTTACGTAAAGGGCGATCAGCGGGTTTCCAAAGTTTTGATTTCTGTCTGGAAAATTTGGAAAGGTAACAATTGACGTTTTAACTTGCTTCTTGCTCTCATCCTGCCGCTAGAGGGTGGTCAAACACTGCACAGGAGACATTAGCGGCAGAGTATTGTCCACACTTAGCAAACAGCAGCAGCAGTGGATTTTTCGAATATTTAAAAACCTAGATTATTAAAAAAAAACAAGGGTACAGTAGAAATGTTCATTTTAGGCATGCAGTTGTCAAAACAACAACAACAATAATAATAATACATATTTTTGTTGTTGGTTAATACACTGTAAAAAACAAGTTTAAGTGTTTAATGCTTTTCTCTTTGTAAACAGTGTTATTTTAATTAGCACAGCGTTTCAGATGGAAATCCCACCTGTTTTTAAACGAAGCCACTCTGTTCTATATAAAAATATTAGTATTTTAAAATTAGCATAGGCTAATAATTTATTAAAACGAAATGCGCTCAAAAAGGTGTTGCCTTTGTGTGTGTGTGTGTGTGTGTGTGTGTAGGAATTCGAAACATACAGTACAGGCCATATTTTGTACACAAAATATCTCTAATAAAGGCTAAATATCATAAAACAGCGGTAACGTAATTACTGAACCTCTGCGCGCTGTGATCCTTGAATGGGGTGTTTCACGTCTGACAACTCGCTGTTCGTGAGAACAACACAAACAGTTTAAATTTCAAGGGTTATTTTTCATCTATACAGTGGAGTTGTATGATCTGACGACAGGCAAAGCTGCTGTATGTAAACCCCGTATTCAATGAATAACAATGGTATGGAGTTTTTTTTATCCACACAGCTGTTTATTTTCCAATCAGAGGTATTGACTAGAGGCTACTTTGGTAAACTCGTAGCCCTGAGTAGCTTTGAAGAATCACAAGTGGAGGTTTTTGTCTATCCGAGATTTACTAGCAGTGGAGCTTTTCTTCTGCTTTTTATTGGACTTATTTTACATATGTATAGGGTCGAGAAAGGGGAATGCCGCTGGTTAAGCTAGAATCTGTTTCCATGTGGCTTTGACACAAAAAATGTGCGCGAAACCTTTACTTGTAGAGTGCCGGTTCACAACTAGGAAAGGTTTAAAATATTCTACTTACTTTGAATGTGTCTTTTAATCTATACTCTTTTCGGACGCCTGGACTCTACTGAGAAAAGTTTAACTTTGCCCACACAACGTGACGTCCCCCTGAAACACAAGTTAAGTTACAAATTAGACAAGAAAGTTTCAATGGAACCTTGGCTTGTAGTCAAATGGTGGTTTGCGCAGATGTTTAATGGGCCAGCCCTTTCGTGTGAATATAAGGGGCTACGTGTAAATCAATACTACAAAGGACGCAGTGGCCCCTTCCTTGCGAAATGAGGGATCCCCCAATCTTTGAAAGTTGATTCAGAGTGCGGAGGATAAATGAAGGAGTGATTTGTTAAAATCCGAAGCATCGGACTCTAAATATCATCAAAGGCCACCGAATGCCGAACTTCACCCTTGAGTGGGGAGAGAGACAACGTGCCGTGAGATGAGATTTTATGTTTCGCTCAACAGTTATGCTCAAACAGAAGACTCGTGAAACCCCCTAGTTTAATTTAATTCTCTTTTCTATTCATTCTGTAGCTGTCATATTTGATTTCATTCTCGTTTCTAGCCATTCTGTAGCTCTGATATGATCCCTATATCAGAATTGTTTCATATTTCAATTGTTTTATTTTTCAGAAAATGTAACGTATGTTTTGTCAAATTTTGTAATATCGCTTTGCTGTAGAGGCAGTGTTTACCGCTGTTGGGGTAAACATGGAATAAAACAGTAGGAGTTACCGAGTAACAATCGGACGTCCATTAGCTCCAGAATTCCGCTCATAATTGGAATTATTCTCTATCTCTGTTTCCCTCTTCGGGTTGAACTCATGCCAAAACTAAACTCTGTGAATCGCACCTATCCTGCCCAATTGCACAAAGGCCTCAGTATTACATGTAAACAAATATGTCTTCATTACAGTGCCAAAGGAAGCCTGGATCAACGTTCACATGATAGGCTGACATTCATAATGTTTTCGAAACATTACAGCAAGGGGCAACATTCTGTTTACTTAATGAGTATTAATTAACCCTAACACATCTTTTTTTTATTGAAAAAAGGCATTTGAGCGATGACAACCTTTGGACGAAATTATTTCGTATTTGTTTTTTTCATTTTGTGGCGTTTTCATACTTTAAGTAGTCTACGTAAAACCAAACTGAATGTATTTCAACAATTAAATACTTTAAATTGTATTTCTGCAGCTGACAAATTGGATCAGGCAAATAAAGAATCTTTAATCGTCCGCTCTACATTCCAGTCTGTTGCATGTCTGCCTATTGCACCTATCGGTACCCTTTGTAACACACGGGAGTGCACCATTCAACGTTTTTGCCGTATGTTTTTAACGGAGTTCTGAGGTCTGATTAAGTTCAATCTAATCAAGGTAATTAGACCTTGATTAGAGTTATCTCGTAGAAGTTATCTCTGCCCGTGCATAAGACATGTTGAATCTCAAAATTTAAAACATAATAAAATAAAATAATAAATAATTTAACTAAAATTTTACATAATACTGAATGGCATGGCTCTTTCCTGTATAATATTAGTGCTCAGGCTGTCTGCTGGACAAATGCATTTTAAGGCACAAGTAGAAGACAGTTACCAAACATTTCCCAAACAACGTTGCTGATGGTGTGTGGCAGCAGCGCTGCTCGCAGTCCAATCCTTAAACACGTTTAATTTTAGGGCGGATCGGAGTCAAGAGTGATTTGTGTTTACGACCACAGAGGGACGAATAAAGGTACCTCTGAACAGACTTGGGACGCTTCGGTTCACGAGTTGTCTGAGCTAACGAAGGTATTTCAGCTTTCAGAAGAAGTTCGGAATATTGGCGTTCTCGTGAAGGTACAGTCGGCACACAGACCGAAGTAGACATCAAAATAAAAACTACATAGAATGGCTTGAAATATCTATAAGTTTCAGAAGGCTCAGTTACTAGGATATAAGTAATTTTAAATTCAGACTACCGATTTACGTGCACGATATTTCAGCTGACCTCAATGTCGAGTAGGTTCCAGCATAATGGTTAATAATGACTCCCGAGTGTTTCAAAACATCTAGATTGAATATCGAATGTGTTAGACAAAAAAGCACTTCGCTAAAGTTAGAATTTTTGATGTGATTGATTTGGCGTGCACTCTTTGTAATTCCTCTGCTCTGCTCGTCAAAATATGGCTCTGTTCGCGCATAATTATTAAAAGGACACAGCGTCAGTTAGTAATCTTCAGGAAAGTTCATTCAAAGAATAAAGTTATGACGGCTAGGGTTCTTAGGTAACTTAAATGCATCATTTAAATTTTGCAAACATCCAAATTAAAATAATTTTAAAAACCGTTGTTAGATTGTTTACTTTACGCTTACATTCAATTAAGTTCAATTCAACTGTTCTTAATACATTAAGGAAATCAATATAAAATATTTAATGAAAACACTTGCCTAATGCATGCACCTAAACGAATAAAACTAGAGATTTGTGACACCCGAAAGGTCTGCATATTTTTGCGATAATAATAAATAAGAAGTGAGAAGCATTTCCCTTTCACCACCACAGTTGTGAACTAAAGGATATTACAAATGTCCAATTTATATTAGAACTTTTAATTAATAGTATTTAGATATTTATATGCACATTCGATGGATTATAAAGTAACGATTTCAAATCAAAATTCAACGCTATCATTTATTATATATATTTTCACGATCATTCTATTCTACGTAATTTTGTCATTAAATAGCAATAGTGTAGTCTTTACTTTTGATACTTAAGAAAGTGAATTGATAAAACAGCATTGATTTATTGGTGAGCTTGATCTTTTTTTAAGTCGTTTAAGTGTGTCGTCACGTGCTCAGAGCCTCCAATGCTCGAGCTATGCCATCACGCTAATATATTGTGACTGCTCCTCTCTCCTGTGACAAAGCCTTACAGCTGCCTCCAAATCAATAGATGTCAAAGAAATATGAAAACAATCCTGACAGAGAACTTAAATCCTGGCTCCGAGTCCGTATAATGAAAAATGTGCCCCTGTTCTCAAGGCTGCGGATTAATTAATCTCAAACTTTTGTCAAATTTGATTTCACTACCTTTTTTCCCAGCAGATGAAGCTAGCTACAGCTGTTTGGTTTGTAGTGTAATTTGTAATTACTGCCCTTCATGTGGTCTACTGCCTTGAACTGTCTTTAATTAAAAGCATAATTAAAGAAAGATCTTAAACAAGACTATAACCAGATGGTTTTATATCAACAATAAACGGTTGAGGACTTCATTGGGTGACTCTTGATACAATCCCTTTTTCGTTGATATCAAAAGGAACTGCTAGAACAGGCATATGAGGGAGGAAAACTTTCTGATTAATGTCCTTTCAATTGTAATGCAAACGTTTTCTGAATTTTATTAAGGTGGAAGAACAATGTGTGACTCACAAATAACAGCTAGATAGCCAACGCCCTTGGATTTGATAGATTTGAAACTAACATGCAAATCCATTTGAAGTTTGACCCACATGATTGTACCGTGCCCGTTTATGATCAATAATCTTAGTAATTCAGCTGTTTGGTGTTAGAACATATGGGTAAAATGTTTTTCAAAGTCGCTGCTCGAGTTAAAATAATAGTTGAGAAAAATAAATTACGTCGTCACCTGCGATGTGGTTCACGGTGCAGTTTGTAACACACGTATATATATATATATATACTAATAGCTCAGATGTATCTCCTGTCGAATTGCAATGTTGAACCGATTTGATTTACATCATTACTTTTATAGATCTTTCTTTCAGTTTTATGTTTAGGCCCAATGGGCACGAACACAAATAGTCTGACTGATAAAACAGTATAATTACATTTTTCTACTCTAAATACTATAGGCGACATAATCATATGTTTATTTTACGTAATGTTTTTGTATAAGTATTCTAACATCAAATGTGACCATGGTAATAACAGAAGATTCCTTATGTCAGACAAAAAAAATTTGAATTAACTCTCCCGGAATGAACTTTGACAGGGGTCAATTTTCAGTAACTTGTTTCATTTCTGAAAAAAACTACATAAATAATACATTATATTATATATGGCGCGCCCCATAATTATAAGCTGGAGAATTGTGTATTAGCATATATTTTCTAAACATTATGCATATCATCTCACCAACGGTATGAAATGGTACTCTTAAAAAAATCGTGTAGGCCTATAGTTTAAAAAACAAAAACAAACAAAAAACAACCTATTTCTGCGGTCTTGTCGAATTTTAATATTTAGGAGTGCAAACTTTGTTGAGAGCAATCAGTTGAATTATCTTCAAAATATTTTATTTCAGAATCAAATTTGTCATCTAGATATAACGTAAATTCTCGCTGCTCCGTGAGTTCATTTTCCAGACGGTTTGTCGTTGTTTATTGCCTGATTTGGTGTGTGTTGTTTTACATACTCGGTTTATCCGCGCTTCTGCGTGTACAACATCGGCGCTGAATCCATTCAGATGTATCACTGAAATTTGTGTTGAGTTTGTCACATTAGCTGTTTTTTGGATTCCATCTTCCCCTCGCTTGGAGCTCCGCGGTGCATTTTAATGACCTTAGCAGTGCGTGTATTATATTTTTAAATGTGCACATTTCTGTAAAGGCTATTTTGCTACAGACCATTAATTGTTTTGTGGATGTCTAAAAGGACGGTCCAGTCGCACTTCTGCCTTATTTCTTTTGTTTACTTGATGCAAATATTCAAGTAAAAATCTAAAGCCATTAAGTCATGAATATAGCTGGGAGTCATATGATAGTTTATATATACTCACATCTGGCACACAGACAGAGACAAAAACACACCTCGTGGAACAGAGTCGCTGCACAGCAGGCCCGTTAAATAATTCTGTCAATTATACGCAGTAAGCTAAACCCAGAAATGTTGATTTTTCTCATTCCATTGTCTTTCCTATATATTGATTCATTTTTACTGATTAATATGAGGAATCTGTTTGGCCTAACAGAGATGCAGGTCTACTTCAGCAATGTTGACTAGTATGACGGCTTTTCATGTGCATAATAGTGATATTATTACGTGTAACAAATGCTAATAACAAAGATAACTTATAAAATAAAAAGCATGAATAAAATCTTCATGACAAAGACAGGTGTGTCTCAAAATCAGATTTGAAAATGAGCACAGCAGTCCAGGAGGAGAACACATGTTTTCAATTCAGACCAGTGCTTTCTTGTTCACTAATTCTTTTATGTCGGGTTTTTTGTAGACGATAAGCTCACAGACATAGTTATTGGTAACTTTGGTGGTGGAGGGGCTGAAATTAAAAGATCTTTTGTTTAACTCTAATCTGGCATGGCTCCTTTGTTTAACGTATTTGAATGTAAACGTGATTTCTTGGAAAAAAAAATTGGTATAATTTCATGAGTGATATGTGGTCTCCCCCTCACTTTGGCACACAGCAAGCGCCTTCCTGTCTCTAAAGCATTCTGCTGGGTGGCAGCACCTGGAGACAGGAAAAAAATTAGCATTGATATAGATTTAGTTGAAATGCAATCCTTTAAATCTTTGCACGATACGGGCAGATAATTACACTTTCAGCGAATTGCCAGGGGTCAGCCCCTCCAAGGACCCAAGAAGTTGATTCACTAACAATCGTGTGTACATGGAAAAAGGCTGCTTCGAAGATTATAATGTTAATGGAGGGAGTCACTGGGGAGAGAGAGTCTGCAAAAAACTAATTCAATGTTACTTGGCTGTTCCTCTCACTCTGCCTCACATTATTTGCGGGGCTAATTTAGGGGAATGGGCTCACATGTAATTACAACAAAGGGTGGGGGGTTTAGATATTTTACAGGAGCCTGCTTGTGGCTCACAATTATGGAATTATATGAAAACAGATGATTTGTTCCTAGTCAGCTAGAAGGCAACACAACTCGCAGTACTTTCGCTTCACAGAGATAGAAGACATTAAGACGATGTTGTTTCAGTACATATAATTAGCACGATTGTATCAGCTGAACTTGGAAGACAAGTGTAATTCACTGTTCCCAGTGGTGATAAATTGTCCAGTGACAACTTTGTTAGTCTAAAACCATTGACATCAGACTTACACCCACCGTGTCACTCAACGAAGGTTTTAGGCCAAGGTAAGCCTGCCACAGTCTTGCTTAGTTTTGGGCTTTGGGTTTTAATTCACAGGCCAGCAATCAAGCGGATTTAAAGGTTAGAGGTGATAACTCAACAGAAGTACACACGTAGTTGTCCCAAATTGGGGTGCTTAAAAAAGGGGGATTCTTCCATCTATGTCCATCTGGGACAAAGCTGATTCTCAGAACCTCAGGTCTTTGCTTTTCCTTTGCTTTTTTACTCACGTCACTCACAGAAGAAATGGCTACCAATAATTATGTAACTTTCGGATTTGAGTGTTTGAAAAATCCCATATTTACTGAAAGAGTACAGTTCACCTAATAGCCATGCAGATGGTCACTTTTATTGTCCACTTAGAAATAAAGACAAAACATCTTTCATGCTAAGCTACATAGTAAAGCTTCTGCTTCGGTTGGTTATTGATTCAAGAAGTGTAGGGAAGGAAAAATCTTTTGAGGAGTGTCAGAACTGTTTAATTACTGAGAGGGTAAACCTCTAGGTTCTTCAGTTGGAGATGGTGTTGAGATGAGACCAGCTCCCAGGTTTGTATTTGGTGGTTAGGTCACGTGACAGATGACAGATAAAATCAGGACAAGAGTAGGAGTCGTACGTAGGCCCTGTTCTGTTGACTCCTCTCACATGTCCAAAACTTCCACTGTCACAACTTAACTCATGAAGCTAGAGTACAAACAGGATCAATCCGTTTGAGTTCTCACCATGAACCAGATTAAGCAGCTGTGCTTTTTTCCCCCACCAACTTTGACCGACCAATTTACTTTTTCATTATGCTCACAACATTTTTCTTTAATATCTGGGACAGCCAAACTCAAAATTTTCTTCAAATGTAATAAAAATATAATTATTTGCTTAAATTTGCTGTTCGACATTAATGACAAGCCATGGCGCAATTTGACTGAATCTTCATTTTAGTCCCTCTCTTATTAATAAACGTTCTGTTCCCACACTGGGCCATGTTTCTGCAGACACAATAACTGCCATGCCTAACTTTCAGTCAGGCAGTTATAAAACCCATCCTTGTTAATAACCACAAATAAAGCATACAATTAATCTGAACCCTGCTCTAGCAAATCACAATGAGAGCGAGAGTATATTTGGTCACTAAGCATTACGGGAGCACAAACGTACAGGTCTAATGGAGAACTGCGGTGCATGTGCTCTTAGTCTAGTTAGTAGGGGGGTGAAGGCCTTGGAATGAACATTGAAGACTGGGTTCCATAAAAGGATTTATTATTAAACCACAACTATGTGATGTGGAAAGAATCTTTTACATTTTTATTTTTTTTAGCAAAACACAGGCACATGTTAGAAGAAACTGATCTTATTAGGGGATTGAAAGAAGAAGACACTGCCATTTATGGAATGGAATTCGGAAAGGAATTATTTAGCATGGTAATGGTGTTATGTCCAAGTAAGGATTGCACAATATAACATCTGCTATAGAGAAACACTACTCAATCTTGCTCATGACCACTGTTTCGTTAGATCGACTAACCTGTAAATCGGAAAGATTATGCAAAATTCACCTAAGTTACTCTTCCCTTAAGGTTAACCTTCGTACATAAACTGCAAGACAGAGATTGCTGCGAATTACATGTTGCAATCCAACCCTGAGCATGCGTTATGTTCAAAGCACAACATCTTAAACGAGAACTAGTCAGCTATTTTATTTATTTTTCAGTATCATTAATAATAAATTAGGTCTACCCTCCCTGATTAGGCACAGAAGCTGACACGCCGGAGCCTTTAAAACGCATGAAGACCGATTTAGCAGTGTTTTTTTAACTGACGTCGACACGTCATCTAAAACCTTTGCATTGACTAATTTATATTGTTATTCTGTAACCACACCTAAACATTTCGGTATATATTAATGCTGGTTTATTATTCATTTGGCTGTGTGGAATTAATAGCGTCACGGCCATTTATTCAACACCGCGGCTTGAGTATATCATGTGCCCTATTAACGCGTTCGTATTTTGAACGGTGCAATACGTTTCCATTAAATGTTATTAATTTGTAAAGGGTGAAGAGTTCTCATTTGTCTTGTCAGGATGTCTGATATCCTCGTTAGCTCCTATTTTCCCCCTGTCAGCTCACAGCTTGCCACATGCACTGACTTCCTCCTCTCGTGGCAAAGAAATGACAAATGTGCTGGTTTATCCATACAATTTATTTCGTTATTGTTGCCAGCACAGATCATCAGAATCAATCATAAGGAAGTCCAGTTGGCAGGTGTCAATCTAGGTATTTTTATTCGTCCCCGTCCATATTTAATCCAATTACAAGGGTCAAAGAGTATGAGCAAATCCCCTCGTTGCAACTCAGCTCATATTCTTGATTTTTAAGTGCGAAATGACCGCAGCACGAGAGTAGTATACTACAAACGCTCGTTGCATTTTAAATCTCCAAAATGCATTTTATGAAGATGTGTCTTATTTAAAGAGAGGTGTGGAAAATTGAACTGTAATATGAATCTGTGAGCAAATCAAGTATCTTGTTATTTTGAAAACGTAAATAGAAGCTTAATGATGGAAGATATTTCCGCTCGTTGCGCTTTCAAATACAATTGTGGATCGAACTCTGCCTTGTCACGTCGAGCAAAAGTGAATTTCTAACATCCAGGACGTGCCTGTCTACTTTGAACAAATTGCATCCAATCACCCCCAGGGAATTCAGCTAATGTCTCAGTCCGAGACTAGGGTGAGGGGGAGAGCCAGGTTTTAAAAAAACATTTTACAGTAGAAAAGTTTACAAAAATTATTTTACGGTATGGTTCGCTTAAATTAATTATCATTATCAAATTAATTTAATAGGTGTTTTGCATTTTGGGTAGCTGATAAAAGTATCGCGTTTACACTTGTCATGTATAGTCTTCACGAGATACATGGGAACGTTTTGATTAAAATTATAATTAAATTATTTCATTAATTAAATTATTAAATGCAAGAAAAGTCATTAATGGGATTTTTCAGGTGAATATTTCACATGTGCGAGAGTAATATTCTTGTCAAAACCCTTTGGTATTCTCTTAATTACAGATTTTAATTTTCAATTTGCAAACTTTATAATCAACATAACTAGATAAACAGATATTATACATACATTCAATTAGATTAAATATAATAAAATAAATAAAAAACATTAAGAACTCGAGTTTATTTCTAAAAATGTCTTTCGATCACTGTAACAATACCAAAAAAGTTACTTCCACCGACAACCGAATTCTGACAGCAGAGCACGCTGGTGTTCGCACATACCTCTCAACCAATGCTTTCAGTCCAAATGGGGACCGTTCTCCTCGTCAAGGTGACAAATTTCAAAACGCAATAATAACTTTCCTGCTGCCGATCCTATCTGGCAACGTGGTCAGTGTTTAGGCTTTTTACTGTGCGCACCACTGCAGTAAACAAATGGTTCGTGATGTGCTTGTTCTTGTTGCCGGGGTTCTGCATGGCTAGAGAATCAAGACTGATCATTATACTATTTGTTTTCGATTGTCTCTGTCTGAATGAGCACGATATTGGAATTCACTGAAAATTCAGTGATTCTCCTATATGTTCCACCGTCTTGAAACGCAATTTCATATTTGCACTTCTCATCACGGAGAACTGTATCCCCTTAAATTGTTTATTTAGTGTAATTGTGTCGTTATACAACACAATACAATACAAACATCAAAAATCTAAAAATAACATTAACAAGTAAAAATTCCACTTATTCTAGGCTAATCTTGCTTTGCTTTTGTCTATTTTGTAGAAATGTAATAATAAAATGGCAGAATATATAACAATCTGGAGAAATGTAGGATATGTAACAGCTTGACTGCCTAATACAGATTAAAAGAATAGTAAACGGCAATTTAAGATTGCCGTTTAAAAAAAAAAAAAACCCTGACAATAAATAAAGTCTGATAATGTCTTAATGGAGAAGTCTGAAAGGCAAATTATAATTCATGATAGGATAACCTGTTCCCTTTTTCCGCATGAATGTGAGGTCAAGCATATACTTTTTTTAAATGTATTATATGTAACTGTGTCATATGTTTACATATGCGTGTACACAACACACACGCACACACACATGCTTTTGAAAGCAGAGGGCCAGAATAGGTTGGGGCTGGCTGTACAGATTTCAGTTCACGCCTGATCAGGTTCTGTAGTGTGGGGCAGCGCAGAGAGGGAAAGACAGCACCTGGCCAAGATTTAGCATCCCATCTCATTTTATTGACAGCCCGATAAGCGGGTCGAGGCCGTGAGGTTTCCAGCGTTGCGCTCGAGAACCCTGCTGCGTTGCACGGTTTCGCAGTGCCTTAATGGTAGTTACTCCAAATAATCAGCCAAACACCTTTCTGGCAACTGTATAACTACCCTACCTGTAGACCGCCGACCGACTACCCATTTCCTGGGAAACCTGCATGAATGTGGTTGCACATTTGCTTTTCATCTTGTGCAAATTGACAATTACATTAGACATTAGGTACTTTTATACGTGTTTTCCTCTTTCAGTTTCCATTTTTTCCCAAATTGTAGAAAACATGCCACTATACCTTTACAACCAAGAACTGTCAGGTATACATTTAGCTGACACTCTTAT